>JAILXH010181063.1:13543-40608 GCA_023558415.1 Piaractus mesopotamicus | reverse complement strand
TTTTCAAATGACTGGAGTTAGGTTAATACGTATACTGAGCAAGGGAATGGATTTCTATACGTGTGGGATTTTTTTTTCGGCTAATTATTTTTCACAGAGAGCGTCTTCCCACGACAGCCCACTTTCTAGCAGGGACAGTGCAAAATGGCTGGCTTTCCTGCATTTACCATCCACACGTCTAAAAGGGGAGTGGGGTGGAGCCATTATCCAAACACACTTTTACAGTGTGCTCTTCTCCATGAAAGAAACTCACACACACTCACACACGACTTATTCATCAAAGTTCATCTTACTTTTTTAAAACAAAAGACATAGTTACGTATGATTAAATGTGAGTTATAAGAGCCCACCCCCACCTCGTGTGAAATGGACTTTTTGGTCACGTGGTTAATGAAATCAATAAAATTCAAAGAAGGCTTGTCAGTGGTGGCGATGGAAAGTTCGATTTAGTTTACAGAACCGATTCTTACAATTTGTTCGTTTTAATGAATCGAACTTCTGACTCAACGATTCATTTTCGTTCCGGCGGGTGAGGCTTTTGGCTTTTAAAGGATGTTTCATGAAAACTTTCCCTCACATTTTTCCTTTCTTTTTTAAATAAGAGAGTTTGATGTAATAAAACTGTTGGTCAGAACGTTGTTCTGTGCAAACAATCCATACATTGACAAAACCTTGTCAGTTTTGAATTTGTTGTTTTTGTGATGTCACAAAAACTAACTCATTTCTCATTTGCATAAACAGCCCCATTCACACTGAAGTTACTGAACTCTAAGGCTGGGTGTCATGTTGTAGTTATTGGCAAGCCCAAACAAGGAACTCAGCAGTTTTTCTATATGGGAATAACGAAGCATGTACGTTGCAGTAATGTCGACCCGGTGAGGTTTGTTGGGAAAATATATGTAGGACAAACAGGTCAGATTTTGAACATTTTTGCTTACCACTGTTGTTCATTTTTCACACTGAGGGATTTTTTTCCAGCCTGGGCTGCTTTTTGAACGAGGTACAATGCTGGACAGCCAGTCAAAACAGAGGTCACTTGCACATGTCACTCTTAAAGTATAATTCCACTAATTTCTCAAAACTGCTGCATAATGCAATGATTGAGATGTAAGCGGAGTCATTCAGAGTGTTTTGATGTGAAATGGTAACTGTAGAGAAACTAAAAACTAACTGACTGATCACTTTACAACGGTGGGAATAGGAACCAGGGGTCGCAATGTCTACAGCACAAATATAGCCAATTTATTTACTATACAAAGCAACAGATTTACCTTCATTGGTCTTCTAAGTTTTATATGTAATGTTGATAGTGACAAAGTAGCAGTACTTTTCTTTGGGGACTGCTTTGGCTTACAACGGTCTACATGTACTTCTCTACCATGAATGGATTTTAAAAAGTACGTTTTAGGCCAAGGTTTATAACAAAATTAGCATAAAATAATGTCTCAGGCATCTCAGTATTCGTAACCATTTCATGTAATAACTTTCTGTGAAGGAGCTTTTAGAGGCAGACGTCTGGTTTGCCATCAAACCACTCTGAATGACTTTGTTAACCATCTTAATTATTCAGATATGTCCAAAAATGGGTGAAGTACCCCTTTAAATGCACAGACACAGCAACAGACTGTTTTATTCTAAGGGATAAAGAGAGGTTGGAAAAAGCTAAAAATGATGACTGTTCTGATAAAAAAAAACATTATAATTGTCATAACTAACTCAGATGGAAAGAAGACTGCAAATATCACGGTCTCTTTGTGTTTTTCATCCATATGACTACTGGCGGGTCTGATTCAGTGTAAACTCAAACGATCTAGGAGTCAACCAATTGAACAAGAATGAAGGGAAAAAATCAAAAGTAGTGATCAAAAGTAGTTTGCAACTCAAGAAATGTAAAAATGGGGGTTAATCAGATGTTGGAGTTGGACATAGACAACTTAAACAACGCGGAAAAGAAGTTAACTATAGCTCATTTAGATTGTGTTTTATTTTGTGTGAAGATAAAAATAACGTTCGATTCATTCACGCTGATTGATTCGCTCGACTCACCTAAAAGAGTCGTTCTTATGAGGGATTCGTCCGTAAACCGCCCGTCCTGCATGTGAGAAAACACTTCGGATAGAGTTAAAGGGGAACTGTGTTAACGTGGGTGGTCTCTACAGGACAGACTGGAGCTGACAATGGACTACATGGCAAACCCCTCTGTGATAATGACGATGGAGCAGTAAAGGTTCAGATTCTCTACTATTCTGTAACGTTCTTGGGAATCGAACACTTAAAGGGCAATTCCAACATTTTTTCAAAATTTCTGAATAATTTAGTCTTTGATATGTAAATACAGTCGTTTAGATTGGTTTGAGGTGGTTAATTGTAGAGAAACTGATTTCTTTACAGTGGTGGCGATAGGAAGTAGCGGTCATGATGTCTACAACACAAATATAGCCTGTTTTTTTTTTTACTATCCTGAACCACAACTGAACCTACACGTCTTCTGAGGTTTTATCTGTAATGATACTTGTGACGATGGTAAAATAGCGGTAAATCTGAAAAAAAAAAAAAAGTTTTCTTTGGGGACTACTTTGCATTGCAAAGCTCTGCATGTACCCCTTTGGCATGAATGGATGAAAACAAAATATATTAAAACACATTTAAGCCAAAACTTTATCACAAAACTATCCAACTATGCACTTTACATTGTAAAACTGCTGCAACTCCTAGTTATGTCTATACTCACTGTGTTTTTAGTTTACCTCATACCACTCAGTGCCTGCTATCATGTAAATACAACAAATCTGTCTCATATGCTGTGTAAATATGCAAATAGATATACTTTATGTCTACTCCTATACTTAACTTATGTCTATTTTTATTTCTATTTTTTATTTCTGCATAGTATATTTAAGTTTATGTGAGATTATATATCTTGCTACTGAAACATTTCGATTTCCCTTCGAGATCAATAAAGTTCTATCTATCAATCTATCTATCTGTAAAACAATGTGTAGAACATCAGGCAGCATATCACTGCTGTCGGGACAAAACCTCATATCTCCATTTTTGGCATTTTTCAGTTTTTGACACAATTTGAAAATGCCTGTTGCTCTTTATATTGTGTGTAAATTTCATGATGAATGGACCAAAAGAAAGAGCCAAAAATGATTTGGAAAAATATCTGGTTCTATTGACTTACATTAAAAGTAAAGTATGTTTTTTCCTTCTCCTGCAAAGTTACCATTTTGGAGATAGGAGGTTTTGTTCCGACAACAGCGATATAACCGTTTCATTTAATATCTGGGAGCTATAGAGGCATTAAACTCATCTGACATCTGGTTCCCATCACAACCACCGTGAACAATTCTGACTCTGTAAGTTTCTCTGGAACGGAGCATTTCGCACCAAATCACTCTGAACGACTTTGCTTGCGTCTCAACCGTTTGATTATGCAAAATTTTTGAAAAATCGGTGGAGTTCCCCTTTAATATGACTGCTTATCATGTGTGCGTAAAATAGAGGCGATCTAGCGTTTTTACTGCGAAATAATCACTTATGGTTTAAGCCGTCCACCCTGCCGTATGAAACATCCCCGTCTCATCTGGTCTGGTCTGATCGTCCCCCACCAGAAGGTGGCGATCGCGGCTCAGACGCGGAGGTGCGCTAGTAGTCGAAGCAGAAACAGTCCTGTGAAACCATGGGCTTACAATGAGAGGCAGGTGGGATTATGAAGCATGCACTGCTTTAGAGTAACCAGAATCATGTCAGCTGTGTTAGCAAGGGTTTTGTTTTACCCCACACTCGCCTACAACGTGGTGATGGAGAAAATCTCCTCGAGAAGATGGTTCAATCGAGTGGATCAGACGGTGATTCTCGGGGCTCTGCCTTTCAAATCAATGACCGAAGAGGTCAGTCTCTCCTAGTAAAACCGCTGAACCTCAGAAGATTCTAGACAGCGATGTAACTGTTATGATGCCCCACAACTACGGAGCAGTAAAGGTTCATGTTTCGTGTTGCTTCGTGGCGAATGTTCTTACTCGGTGTCTCCTCTGATTTATTGCAGTTGGTTGAAACGGAAAATGTTCGAGGGGTGATAACAATGAACGAAGAATACGAGACAAAGTATTTCTGTAATTCACAGGAGGTGAGTAACTGTGTATCTATGTGTGTTTCTTTCAGTGGACTACTTCTAAATTAAAACAACTCCAAACTTTTTTTTCCACTGGAATATATGGCCATTTAGTAATTCATCATAATGAGAACGTTTTCCATAATTTTGACTTAATATCTCACAATTATGACTAATGACTTATTATGATAAAACATTGAAATAATACTGAGGAGTCATTAGTAAGTCATAATTATAAGATGTTAAGTCACAATTATGACAATGTCATTTTTATAAGATATTAAGTTGTAATTATGAGAAAGCAAGTCATAAGTATGAGATGCTAACTCGCAATTATGAAAAAAGTTAGTCATAATTATGAGTTGCTAAGTCGTAATTATGACATGGTCATTAATATGAGAAAGTAAGTCATACCTGTGAGATACTAAGTCATAATTATGACAGTGAGTCAGTAATATGAGCTACTAAGAGATGCTAATTTAATTAGACAATTAGAGATGCTAAGTCAGTATTATGAGATACTAAGTTATAACGAAAAGATGCTTATAATAAGTCATAGTTATGAGAAAGTCATACTTATGAGATACAAAGTCATAATTATGACAGTGAGTCAGTAGTATGAGCTACTAAGAGATGCTAATTTAATTAGACAATTAGAGATGCTAAGTCAGTATTATGAGATACTAAGTTATAACGAAAAGATGCTTATAATAAGTCATAGTTATGAGAAAGTCATACTTATGAGATACAAAGTCATAATTACAAGATAGAATCTCATTATTATGAGATAGTAAGCGACGATGATGAGATGCTCTGTCAGAATTCTGAGATACTAAGTCATAATCATGGAAACATTCTCATTATTATGACTTACTAAATGGTTACATATTTTCTCTAGTGGCAGAAACGGGCTTCCTTAAAAATGACTACAATTCCAATAAGTGACATAATTTTGTTGGTCTTAAAAGAAGCCTTTAGCTTCTTAATCTCTTCGCCTAAAAAGTCTTGCATTGATTTTACTTCATTCGAATGTGTATATCATTTGAATGTTAATAAAATATCCTATCAACACAATATTTTCTTTCGGTTTACTCACTTTGACAGTTTGTAGTCTCGCCTTCCTTATTTAGTGTTGCTGCATCTGTCAAACTTTCAGCTCAGGCTGCCTTGCAGCATCCATAGCATATCTGTGGATGAGACACTAAAAGGTTCAATAGTACAAAGGAAAATTTAGATGCACACAGAGAAGTATGTTTGACCTGTGATGTGCTGTGCAGATATACATATCTGAGAATTGACAAAAATATGAATGTAGGACAATACAGAGCAAAAATTAAAAAATGGAATCCTGTTTATATCAATGAGACCAGGTTGAGTCACTGTATGTCAAAGCGTCAGGCTTTCATGTCTAATGTTGGAGCTGAGAATGCTGCACCCTCAGATGAGCTAATGCTAAAGCTAACACTGTCTTTAAAAATGTCATCATGAGTTATTAATTAATTTACTGCCAGCATTTTCTCTGCTATTTTGTTCTGAGGACTTTGTAATTTTCTTTCCTTCGCTCGATGGAGGAAGTAGCACTGATAGGCAGCTGTCAGTCATTATTTTGCAAAAGGTCAGTTGTGTTAAAATACTGCATCCTATTGATGTGAAAATGATATAGTGATAATGAAGTAAATTCAATGCGACTTTTTTTCAGTGTAATCTTACTACTCAGTTACTATCTAGTAACAACTATGACTTATTTGGTAACTACTATGAAACGACTACAGGAGAATAATGTCTTAGATTATGGTTAGAAGTTGGTTTAC
Organism: Piaractus mesopotamicus; assembly: GCA_023558415.1. Classification (NCBI taxonomy): domain Eukaryota; kingdom Metazoa; phylum Chordata; class Actinopteri; order Characiformes; family Serrasalmidae; genus Piaractus; species Piaractus mesopotamicus. Next base: position 34,680 of record JAILXH010181063.1, on the reverse strand, counting down.
AACTAGGCTTAGAATTACAGTTTTGATTAGGGTTAGGTAATAGTTATGGCTAGGTTTGGTATGGGGTCATATTAGCCCTTAGACGTCCAGAGTTACTTTCATTTTGATATGCTGTTCAAACGTGATTATATATATTTTTTTTAATGAGACAATTGTGCAGTGAATTATGATTTTACGTTTGATTTACAGGTTCAAGGCTGCACGTATGCATAGAGTACGACAAAAAAAGGATGTTTTTTCTTTGGTAGAACTAGATTGTGCATGCAACAGTGACATTTCATCAAATTTAAGGCATCCTCTCTTGTTTACCATCTCAAATGGGGTATCGATTGAAAGTCTAATTCAGACATTTCTCCTTCTGTCAATGAGCTACGAGTGAAATAATATGGAATTACAGCATGCTTTTCTTATCATTGGTGAAAATTATGACTTCTAAAGGTTAATGGTGAGGTTTAGACTTGTAACGGAAGAGATTATGTCCCCCAAAGTATGGTAATGTGTAGTATGTGTGTGTTTTACAGGAATGGAGAGCAGCAGGTGTTGAGCAGATCAGACTCAGCACAGTAGACCTGACAGGAGTTCCTAGTCTGGAGCACATCCACCAGGGTGTGGAGTTTGCTCTCAAACACCGTGAGCGAGGAAACAGTGTTTACATCCATTGCAAAGCAGGCCGCTCCCGCAGTGCCACTCTGGCTGCTGCATACCTCATCAGAGTGAGTAACAGAGTAATGGAAAGAGAGTGAAAGAATGAGAGAAAGCAAGGGAGAATAGGGCGAGGTCAGATTTGTGAAGTTGAAAACATGATCAGCGAGACGAGGAGCGTTTCAGTCTGGACCGCTTTTTGAAGGAGGCACAATACAGGGCAGTCAGTTAGAATAGGGATTATTTACATGTAACAGTCTTAAAGGCAAAGTATCAAAAACAGCTTGTTTACTGTTTACCTACTGTTTAAGGGATGAAGAGAGGATGGATAATGGTCATGTAAAACTTATCTGCAAAGAAAAAAAAATAAAGTGCAAAGAAAATGTAGGATATGTGTCCTTTAATATATAAAACTAAAGTGTAAAAATTTAAATATTACTAGATTGCCTGTTAACATTTTGCCAATGTGATCGTGAAACAAAGCTGTGTTCTGTGGATTTGGGCCATTTATTTCATATATACAAAGATTGTGAGCGGTTTGTGACTGCAAACATACGTGCATTACTGAGATCCTGAACTTTTTTCCTCCTCCAAGCTGGACTGTGCTAAAGTATCCATAACCCCAGCCCTGCTTTATAATGTCTCTGGCTGTGCGTGAGTTCATTCACACAGTGCCTGTATAAAAATCTGATCGATTCAAAATCTTTCAAGAAAGGGTATCCCAGTGCCCTCTGTGACCTCAAATGATTAAAGAGATCATTGGTAAATGGAGTTTGAATACTGGTGGTTAACAATCAGCACTGATTTAGCACCCTGCCAAAAATAAATCTCAAACATGCAAATGCTGCATAGTCAGCTCTGCACCCGTTGTGGGATCTCGTTTATCAACCAGTGATTTAACAACACATAACTGAACAAGAGGCAACTGAGCAAGAAACTGTCTGTTTACTTTTGGTCTATTTTGGGGGATGTCAACTTATAGGCTTATAATTTCTACACATTTCACCCACTATGGATGTACTTAACCCTATTGTTTTGCATAATTCACTAGTTGAAATGTAAAAGAAGTCATTCATAGTGGTTTGAAGTGGTTTACTAGAGCAAAACCTACCGACTCAGATTTCTTTACAGTGGTGGTGATAGGAACTCAAACACAACACAAATATAGCCATTTTATTTACTTTCCAAAATGAATAGTAAACTTATGTGTCTTTAAATTTTTAAATGTAATGTTAATAATGATAAAATAATTATAAAATAGAGTTACAGAGGAATAGAGTAAAAGAAGTCATCCATAGTGGTTTGAAGTGGTTTACTGTAGCACAACTTGCCAACCCAGATTTCTGTGGTGGTGATAGGAACCAGGAGTCATAATGTCTGCAACACAAATATAGCCATTTTATTTACTTTCCAAAACAAACAGTAAACTTATATGTATCTTTTTTATATGTAAGGTTAATAATGATAAAATAGAGGTACATCTGAGAAAAAAAAAAAACAATTCTTTGGGTGCCATTTTGCCTTTCAATGCCCTGCATGTACCTCTCCGCCATGAATGAATTTTACAAATATGTTTTAGACTAAACACTTATTGTTTTTCTATCATAAAACAAAGTCTCAGACATCATACAGTGTATTCATAATTGCTTCATAACTTTTTGTGAGGGAGCTTTTAGAGAGCAAGTTTCACAAGCACTTCACATCAAACCACTCTGAATTTTGTGAAATTGGTGGAATTCCCCTTTAAGCTACAATTCTGTGCTTTATAGTTATAGTCACTTGTTCATTTCAAATCCAGTGTGCTTAAGTTCAGAGCTAAACAACAAAAATGTATTAGTGCACAGTTACTTGCACACTTTTTGGTGTTATATAGAAACATTTTCAGTCTGAAGAACAATTTTACCATGCAAAGAACCATTTAAGCACAAAATGGTTCTGTATAGAACCCATGTTTTTTTGACATCAAAACAAGCAGAAAAAAAAAAGAACTTGTTGATACAGTATATGAAATATGTTTTTTTTGCAGAACTTTTGGCAAAACAAAAGTAATAGCTCGACTTTTAATGACAGTCGCTGTGAAAAATGAGCAGTAATACTTAAAATAAGAGTGTACGTCCTACTCAAATGTTTTGTCAGCAATGTTGATGATTAGTTGTTTCTCTTCTCTTGTTATTTCTGTGTAGATACACTGTTGGAATCCAGAGAAGGCGTGCAGAATGCTGGCAGCAGTCCGGCCTCATGTGCTGGTCCGCTCCGCTCAGCTTGACATGCTGCAGAAGTACCACCACCAAGTGTGTGGATCGGGACCAGACTGTGTATAATAGAGAATTTCATCACTGTTAAACTGGCTTTGCTTTAGATTTGTTCACTTATGTACATAGGCAGATTGATGTGACTTTCTAAACCATGCACCGAAGTGTAAAAACATATCATGTATGCTGTCTTATCATATGAGACGCTTTTGTTACAAATAAATGAAACAGTTTTCATATTTACCACATTTACCCAGCTCGTTTTTCAAATAGGGATTTGATAAAGTATTTAGGTTTTTATGTTTTTTGAAGTGCATATTTTCAAACAGACTCCTCATGTAACATTTGGTAGCTCAACATGATTCCAACTGTATTTCACAACTAGCATCTTTATACTGCAGCCAGTCATTTTACTTGAAGCGTTAATTTTGTCCTCTTTGCTGAAGTACAGTTAAAGATTGTAGTCAGTAGGGGTGCAATGATACACAGATTTCACAGTACGATATGTATTGTGATTTTTGCGCCGCAATACAATACATTTGCATGCAGATTGGGGTATAGGAGTAACACAGATATTTTCAGGTGTTATATTTGAATCTGAGGTCAGGATTCAATTCAATTTTCCAATTTTCCATATTTAAAAATATCTTGATTCTACAGAAACTCTATACACTACACAGACTGGTTTGGCTCAGATAAATAAAATAGTTGTTTCAACGCCTGCTGTCTTGCCGTCAAACAAAATGAACCCTAAAAAATCATAACCCCTAGAATTTATAAGCTATTCAGAATAAAGCCCATTGATTTATGCATGGGTGTGTCCATAGCTAATGTCTGGCTATTTTATTCACTACCCAAAGCAACTAGTAAAACCTCACATCCTCTCAGTTTTATAATGTAATTTTTACAATGATAAAAGAATAATTCCCACAGTGATAATAAGACAAAACGCTTTCTGGGGTACTATTTTGCCTTGTAATGCCCTGTATGTATCTCTATGCCATAAATATATTTTAAAAACATCTATCTAAACAATCATAAAATAATGCCTGGGAAATCAGGGAACATATTCATAACCGTTCTGTGTAATAACTTTAAGTAAGGGAGCTTATAGAGGCATTAAACAAGCATGAAACGTCTGGTTCCTTCACCATTGCTGTGAAAATTCTGACTTGTTTAGTTTCTCCATCAGGCACTCAGAATGACTTTGTTTACATCATAATGATTTTTTGTGTATATTTTTTTCTAAAAAAAAGAAAATCGGTGGAATTACCTTTCACGGTTACAGTGCATAAACCGAAGTTGGCTGAAGTTGGCTTCCTATTCGCCAGCCTCTTGATCGAATTTTCCCGTTCTACATGAGAAAATTCCAACAAGATGCTTGGGAACAAGAACAAGACTCTGCAGAGGATGGTAAGTGAATTTCTACACATCAGTGAAAGTCACAGAGACACAACTAGGCTTTTAATAACTGAACGGTGTAGCTGTCTCACCGTCGTGTTTTGACCTGCTGGTGGCGACATCAGCTCCTCAGCACCTCCATCAGTTGGGACCGAGAGCGAAGAGAAGAAGATCGCCGTCGGTTGAGTGAAGATGGCGGCCTCCTTGGTCAGGCTCGTCCGCGGCGGCATTAGTAGAAGCTTGAACGGTAAGTCGTGAACAAAACGGGACGATGCCTCTGCATGATGGAAGTATATTTTATGAAGCAGTGTCTGACTTAGTGTGGTTAGTCGACCGCTGTCCGCTCTGGAGCTGGTGCAGAGCTGGTGACCTTTCTCGTAGCTCCGAGGCTAACGGTTAGCGGTGAAGTTCGCCACAACAGACTTCGGTGAAAGAACGGCAGATTAAAACGGGTCTTTCATTAGAATATACACTCACCAAACACGCACTTTTGTTTCATGGTTTCTTCCTGTAAGTTATGTGAAAGTTAGAGCAGGTGCATTTCAGAAACTGAGCTTGACGTTTGCTGCCAAGTGAGATAAACACGGTCACCATTCAGTTCTGCAGTTCTGTTAGGTGCAGTGCTGATTTACAGTGAGCTCAGCCTCTGTGTGTGTCTGTGTGTGTCTGTGTCGGTGTCGGATCACATTAAACAGTTTTCCCATTTCTCATCGACTTTTCAAATGTTTTTTTCGTGATGTTATTTAGTTAGCTAACGGCGATACAGAGACTCAGTGTTTTCAGCGTTCAAAGTCTGTTAATCTATGTTCGTTGTAAAATAAGTGTTTAACACAGATGCAGGAATCGAGCCTAAAAAAATTATATGTAGAATTTCTGAAAAATCAGTGGAGCTCCCCTTTAAAATGAAATTTAAAAGAAGATAATTATTTCTTCGCAATAATTTTGCATTTTCTCGCAGACCATTGCAAGTGCATGCAAAAGTGTTGCAAAAATTCTGCAACATTTCCCCATAATAAAAATGAAAGTTGTGGGAGTGACAAAGTAGCTGCATATCAAACAGGCCGTTTTTCTAGCGCAGGTCGTAATATGTTCAGTACTGTGCAGAAATTGTAGACATCTGACGCAGTTCGATTCAAAAACTATTTATTTTGAGCTGTAAGCGTTTATTTTCTTAGACTCTAATAATAGAATAAATACAAACATCGTTTAATAGAATAAGTAGTGGAAGTGACGTATTATTAGTAGTGGCTTATCAGTTCTTCCTTATGTTAAATCAGCTGTGTTATTGATGGAATGTAACACATCTATGTAGTGGCTAGAGGCGTGCAAGAAACTTCTGGAACCAAACTTCATACTTCTGATTTGATAACTACTATTTTGAAAATAAGAACTTTCTTTTTACTTATTTATTGTATTTATGTTTATTTGCATCTATTCTAATCATTTCACAAGCAAAAATACACTTATTGCCAATATGCTTGTTTTTTAACAATGTGTTTAGCACCCTACAACTATTGCACGTTATAACCTGTGTCATCATTTATTAATGATAATTAGCTATATAGATTAACAGACTTTGAACGCTGAACACACTGAGTCTCTGTATCGCCGTTAGCTAACTAAATAACATCATGAAAAAAAAACAACAACATTTGAACAGTTGATGTGAAATGAGAAAACTGTTTAATGTGATCCGACACAGACACACACACACACACACACACACACACATACACACACACACACGCAGAGGCTGAGCTCACTGTAAATCAGCACTGCACCTGACAGAACTGCAGAACTGAATGCTGCTGCTTTCTGACCGTGTGTCAACACATATCTATGTATTGTAACCTGTGTCATGTAATTGATATATGTCTCTCTGGGCAAGAGAGCCAATGTTCATCTAGACCAGCGATCATCCTTTATGATCTACCTCCCTGCAGGTTTCACTTCCAGCCCAGGTGTAATGCTAATATATTGAAGTAAATGGCTGTGTTTTAAATAGTATACTGTGTACTGTATGCTGCAAAGTGCTGGAGTATATACTGTGTACTGTACGCTACTCCTCAGAGTGGTATACAGTACAGTATCCAGATAGTAGCCACAATTACCATCATGTACCATGTACAATACTACAGGGCAGGATGGTGACTAGACTTTTAACATCAGAGCCTGTGCCAGTTTGTCTGATCCTAAGACCTGCCTTATTTCCTTAGCTCTCCAGTCACTGCTTAGCAGCTGTTGCATTGCATTATAGGACAGTATGTCATGAAGATAGCTCTGACTACTTGTACTACATTATCAAGGTGTCTTTGGTGAACTGGATAAATTCATGTTTGGATGCTTACTGCTTGCAGCTTGCTGCTTTTGGGCATGATCAGTAGGTCAGCATTATGGAAAAGGCTATTTTGAACATATAATTCAGTGGATGAGGTGCAGCAGCTAAACTCTGCAGATAGGTAGATGGGTTGGTGACCACTGATCTAGAAATCATGTACATCATTTGTTAATTATAATCGGCTTAACCAACTTAAACCAACCATCCCATCTGCACTGCACAGTGTCATGTTTTTCCTTTTCCAACACACCTGATTCAGCCCAAAAAGTGTGTTGTAGCTCAGGTGTAGAGAAAATATGAAACTGCAGTGCAGATTGGCCACAAGATTGCACCTGTGAAACACTGGGAAAAACAAAGCTCCTATACATCATCAGTGTAAGCAATGAAGTCAGTGATTTATCCGTGCTATGAAATGCTTTATATACCAACCAGTGACATGTTGAATATGATATGCTTTTCTGCTACATGCAGTCCATTAAGGATATCATTCAGAATACACATGTACCATCCTTATAACTTGAAATTGAATGGACAGCATCATCCTGAGTGGTGCAGTTGTGTAAGAGTTGGCCCCATCATAAGATTGTGAGTTCGATCCCTGGTGATGCCACAGCCAGCCGTGGCTAGGAGTGCAAGAAGGCATAATTGAATACTCGTGTGATGCTAGTCAACGTGGGCATCATGGTCAACACACAAAAAAAAAAAAACCCAAACACAATTATTCAAAATGGGCTGTTTTTGCAGCTTAATTTCTGCATACAGACCTCAGTGAGTGAATAAAACATATTGAAGCTTTAATATTTCTTTACTGAACTAAACCCTCATGTCAAAAAAAGTGAGTGTATTTAGGTTTTCCATTATATGGACCTTTTTAAAGGTTGTCGCTATAATGTAGCAGGCATGATTGTCATGGTCAGCTGCATTCTTCTAAGTCTCATGGAGCTGCTTCTTTTGTTATGAAGTTAATTCTTTAAATTGTCAATGTTGTTAGTACCCAAGTATTCTATGTAAAATAGTATTATTTGCATGCATTTCTAAGTTGCATGGTCAATAAAGTGAAATAATTTCCACTCTTACCTTGTCCTAGTTGCCAGTCGGAGTGCTGCACTGGTCCAGAAGCGGTCTGAAACAACAACAACTGAGACAAGGCGTGAGTATTGGTGGGCTTTCTAGCCTAGAAATATTCTAAAATCTGTATTAAGGGAATATTATACCTACAAAAGAAAAAAGTTTCTTAATTGGAAAAAAGTCCATTTAACTCTCTTTTAAACTAATGATCTCAAAAACTAAAGGTGCCTAGATGCTTTATTCATTTCTTAAGTTCAGAATTCTAGTTCTATTATATTATTAATCAGGCTTTTAAAAACGCCATTATATCTGTGGCAAAATGTATTTATAAATGTCTGTCCTGCTGTAAGAGAGAGAAGAAATGAAATTTATGCATTATCATTGTGCAAATTGCCAGTTAATTATTGCCTATTTATTGAAAGGGTTCATTTTAATGATTGGTTTTATTGCAGTTGTAACATCCCTAATCATACAGGTATTATTGTTCTTAGTTTCCAGGGCACTAGGTTTTAATTTAATCTAATGCACTTTTCACAGCTACGGTTAGGCCCAGGGATGCAGTCACTCACAACCAGCTGTCCCAGTTTGGAGAATATATTGCTGAGATTCTTCCCAAATATGTGCAGCAAGTTCAGGTAAAAATCCTCTGATCAATTTTGCTGTCTAATTGTTCTGCCAACTTAGTGCAACATGCAAAAGTGTACTAGCATTAATTCCTATGTTCTGTACTAATGTCTATAGCAGATAAGTTCAAGATTGTGAAAATGGTTCCTACCTGTTTGTTCAAATAACATCTGAAGCATGTGTCCTCAGGTTACCTGCTACAACGAGCTGGAAGTTATGATCCACCCAGATGGAGTTGTACCTGTGCTGACCTTCCTTCGGGACCACACCAATGCCCAGTTCCGCAACATGATCGACCTCACGGCGGTGGATGTGCCCACTAGGCAAAACCGTTTTGAGGTCAGAGCACAGAGGAACTTGGAATATTAAAAATGTTCTCACGACTATCGACTGAAATCTTCTTGACTTTTTGAGACTATTAACTGAAAGCTTCTGCTGTTATTTCGAGACGTTATGATAATGTTTTTTTGATGGAGGCTTTTTTAGATGCAAGCAATAGTCCTACCAATTTATTGGTTCGCCAACAGTATCACAAGATATTGATATTTAATTTTCACCAATACCGTGATGATAATTGTAGCATGTCTGTCCCAGATAAATACACAGCTTATGTGTGCCAGTATGTGTGAATTACTCCATTGCTCTACCTTACTGACAGATTGACAGGGCTGCAGCCCTCTGACAAAGGACTAAAAGGAAGGAGACTGATCAGTAGGTTAATCGTGAAGGGGTTGTAGACAGTGTACTTTGTTGCCTTAGGAGTGATGTATTGATAAAACTTAAATTAGACTCCTTGCCAATGCTGAAGATGATAAATGCTTGTCCCAAAATGCAGTATATTATGCATTTCAATGCTATCACACATGAAGTTGATTGTATGATCTTGCAGATGACACCACAGTGGTTGAAATCTTAAGATTGTTTTTCTCATGTAACCTGTGGTTGCTGTTTTTAGGTGGTTCTGTGTTGTTGTGAATTGCCAAACCTGTTATGCATACATTTATGTACAGACTTTTACAAAAATTTATGTTAGTGATAAAAGATCATGGATATTTGAAGACAAATCACTGCAGATGAGATGATCAGTGACAGCCATCATAATTTCATCTTAAATGTTAAACAATTGATGCTTTAATTAAACAATATAGCGAGTAGACTAGAGAGCGCTGTTATGCGCATCTGCATCCCATTCACATTATCCTTCCAATCAGCATAGCTAATCTAACAGAAAGTAGTGAGCATGTTGTGCTTAAACAAAATGGATCTTGATGATGCTTTTTTTTTAGATTGTGTACAGCCTGTTGTCCTTGAGGTTCAACTCTCGCATCAGAGTAAAGACCTACACAGATGAGCTGACACCTGTCGACTCCTCAGTCCCTGTCCATCAAGCAGCCAACTGGTATGAGAGAGAGGTATGTTATCCCTTTTGTTTCATCCATTTAAATGTGTCTTCAAAATCACATATTACAGAAACAAATCTCTATATGCGCAATGGAGAGTTTAAATATTAATTTTGTGGCCTTCACTGTGATTCTCAGGTGTGGGACATGTTTGGAGTTTTCTTTGCAAATCATCCAGATCTGAGACGAATCCTGACGGATTATGGTTTCGAAGGCCATCCGTTCAGAAAAGACTTTCCTCTTTCTGGATATGTAGAGGTAAAGATGCTGAGATTTCATGTTTGAAATCATTCTGAAAGTTTTCTCATTTCAGAACCATTATTAAAAGAATGGTACAGTGTTTTGCAACCTAATCTGTATCTGCAGCATTGGTATTGTGTGGTCAGTTGCCTCAGACAGCAACTTTAATGTATTTCCTTATACTTACCAACGGAAAACCTATTGATTCTAAATACATTGATTATAGAAGCCAGAGGGCTGGGAACATGTCAGAACTGAGGTGACTAGTGGTCCCCTGCCGATTTAATCTGCCCTGACATCATTTCTCATCTTTATTTAAGATCTTATTTCATAAAGTGACATTAGCAAACTTTAGATAATAGTAAAGCATCTATGACACCAGGGGGTCCAGCTCAGCAGAGGGACCACCACAGTGTCATATTACCTATTGTAGTAGTTACAGTTAAGAAATTCTGACAAAATATAATTTGATGCAGTTTTTTCTGTCTAAACAAACAGGTATGTTAAATGCAGGGAAAGGAATACAGAAAAAATCTCTAAAGCAAGTGGCCACTCGGGCCACAGCCTCTTCCTTTTAGTGGCCAAAATGTGACATGTTGTGCCCAGGGGCACAGGGCGATAGGCAGTGTCTACTGGGTGCAACAGGTAGAGATTAAGATGAAAAATGCTGGAGTTCAGTATCTTAAAAGGGCTCATATCCTATGTACAAAAAGTCATAATTTATCCCTACATGACTATTTTTCAACGTATTTTTGTCCCTTGGAATTAAACAGGCTGTTTTTGTTGCTGTGTCTTTATAACGAAGAGATATATATGTATATGTATGTGTGTATGTGTGTGTGTGTGTGTGTGTGTGTGTGTGTGTGTGTGTGTGTATGTATGCATGTATGTATATGAGCTCTGTTGTGATTGGATGCCCTATATTGTGCCTCATGTAAAAAGCGGTCAAGGCTGAAACGCTCTTTTTAACTTCATTATGAACGGTTGGCGCTAAACTGCTGTGGGCTGAAAAGGGTCATGTATGTAAGTCTGTTCATTTTCATTACATTGCAAGAAACATGAATTCAAACTGGGTTGTTTTTGCAGTTTAGTTTCCATATGTAAATGGTACATTTCAAAACTTTAATTATTTTGACATATCAAACTAGATTATTTTGAAAAAGTGAGGACAATTTGGTCTTTTTGGCCTTTTAATGAGTGCTCTTTGTAATATGCTTTAGTGACAGCTGTTGCCTTGGCTAATTTGTTTGACAACATGTGCATAACATAAGAATCATAAGATTTGCATGGACTTTACATGATGAACTTCCTGCGTCTGTGTGTCTGTAGGTGCGTTATGATGATGAGGTGAAGCGGGTGGTGGCAGAGCCTGTAGAGCTTGCACAGGAGTTTCGTAAGTTTGACCTGAACAGCCCATGGGAGGCATTTCCTGCATACAGGGAGCCCAAAGATGCACCCAAACTTGAGCCTGGAGACAAACCTGCAAAGTAACACCCCTTCATCTTCACTCTGTTGTAGAACACCAGACAAACACACACATCCTCCCATTGTTCTTGCTCGAGTATTTATGTAAATAACAGACCATTTTGATGACTGTATCTCAGTCCTTTTGGGAGAAATCCTAAGTATCTGAATAAAAAGACAATTTAAAAATGTGCTGTGCTGTTTCCTCATTCACGGCTTGGGATCTTGTAAGGGATAAAGAGCAGAAAAACTACGTAAGTGAAAGCATGGGTCTCAAAATCTTACTCAGTGGAATTTTGAAGCCAAATATATACTTGAATGAAAGTCAGAAAATGTCTATATTTAAATGTACTGAAGTGTATATAAAAGTAAATGTTTTAACTAATAATTTAAAGTATTCTTTGTTTGGTGCAGTGACTAATCAGCTGAATTAGTCCCATCTCAAATTAGCACAGTTGTGGTCAGTTTTCTATTGATATGAATTCGGTTGGATGTTTTATTAAAAACAGCTCTATTGACTGGCAAGAAAAAAAATTCCTGACCTTTAAGATTTATAACATGTACATTGAAAGTCTAAATGAAAATGTAAGATTTAAAACATTTTTTTTCCTTCTTGGAAATTTTACTGACTAAAAGTACAGGTATTCAGTTTCAATCTTAAACGAGTGAAGTACAGATCTACCGAACAGTACTTAGTCGCATGCAAAAGTTTGAACACCCCTGGTCAGAATGATGTGTTTTTCTGATTTTCTAAGTGGTACAAAAATTACTACATCCTCTACATAAAAAAACTTAAATATGCAATTTTCTGTAAATTTTAGCACACAATGTCTGTTTATTTGCTGAGTTTAACATCAAACGTACCATAGATTTTGCACAAGCCACATTGTTTTTTTTTCTGTGTTCAGTTTAGCTAATTGACTGTTATTGTGTATTGCCATGTGCAGAACTGTGACCTTTGTAGAGGATGTTAAACAAAATATGTTAAAAACAAAATACGTCATTTGACCATAGTTGCACAAACTTTTGCATGCAACTGTAAGAATAGAAACGAAGTATCATTACTCAAGTGTTTTCCATGCCTGCCTAATAGTAATTTTCTGCAGCTGTGACAAATACCATAATACTAATCTGCAATAAAACTACTTTAGAAAAAGGATAGAGCTCTTAGTCCATTGTCTGGCATTTTCTTATGTTTGTGGTAGGTTCATAACTCGACAGATGTGTGTCTTAAACAAATAATCATTGCAGTTTATATACCATAGAATCAGAATCAGACACATTTGATTGCCCGGCATGTCAAGCATAGGACAAGTAATGTGTTGTTCATGACAGCCAGCATGGATGGATGCAAAATGTGTGCAAAGAATGCATAGACATGCATTCATTCAGACATTCCAGTTAATGCTTTCTGTTAATGCAGAAAGAGTTGCTGGGTGACACTCTATTTCCAGTAGTGCAAATAAAGAAATGTAGCTCATTCAAAATTGCTGACATGAATTACAGCCTGTACCGTGCAGGGATTGGAATGTGCAAAAGTACTATTATTTTGAATGACTTGTCTGCAGGATAACTGTTTTGTGATGGCTTTTAACAGTAATTAGCACAGAAAAGGCCCTGTAGTGAATATATATATATATATAAATTAGTTGCAGCAGCATGTAACTTAAAAATACAGACCAAATCACAATTGTGGAGTTTTTCAGGTGAGGGGTGCAGTGAACAAGATTAAGCCTGAAAAGCTTAAGGATAGTGAAGAAGACTGAGAATAGTAGAGGAAGCAGGATGTATTTGTGTATAGTTTAATTTGCAAATTATCGAAATTAGTGATTAAGACTATGACAGTGAGAAGTATAAGAGGGAAAAGAGTTCAAGGCAGTTGTTGAGAAGCTGGTCTCCTGCGCAGGTGACGTGTGAGTGACGTTGGCCTTGAACTGTCTCTGTGATGGACAAGGACAAGTACAAGGCCCTGATGGAGGGAGCTGGCGGCTAATGACCCTTTCAGAAACCTGGGCTTGAAGAGATTGGAAACAGACAGCGATGGAGATAGTGAGGACACTCAATAATGGCAGAGCGGAAATGGGTCAGGATGCACTTAGAAACCTTGAGCTTCCTGAGCTGACACTGAAAGAACTGGCTGTGCTGAGCTTTAATTGTAGGTGTGGAAATGTTACTGTCCTACTTAAGGATGTTGCTGTCGAAAAGCCCCAAGAACTTGTGTAGGTATCCACACATGTCCAGCAGGTGGCAACATTACTGAAAGTGCTCAAGTCAGAACCTCAAAGCTATGTACCTTAGACTAGGGGTCTTTGCTAACTGCATACTACCATACTAAATAGTATGTCAAAAATAATACACCACCAAGAGAAGTCCATTCATTAGTGTAGTATGTGTAGTATAATAGAATAAGGTTTTGGGCGCAGCTGTGGTCTAAGATACATAACACGATTTAGTGAATTCCTTGCTCAAACACACAGTTTATCTGTAAATTGCCAGGTCTAGTGGGACCAGAGTTAGACCCCTGCCTTTGGTTTTTAACACCAGCTTGCTGCCCTGCACTATTTCACCTATTGGCGTAAGCCAGAATAGCAACTATAGTCAACCTTATGAACATATTTAAAAAATCAAAAGTGACCACAGCCAACTTACAGAGACCAAATGTGACATAACCAACCAATAACATACAGACATGGTAAAACTAATGCAGCCATAAGCATCATTAACATACACAGGCCAAGGACCAATCAAACGATCATAACCTCTTTAAGACTATATTTTGGTGAAAAATCTAATTTATACAACTTTTCTCTTCCTCTGCAAAGCTAATGTGGCTAACAAGTGATGACCCAAGTATTAGCATTGTGTAAATTGCAAGCAGAGTCACCTCAAACGATGTAGAGTTAAGTAATCCCTAATAGATGTTCATATGTAGTTCTGCCACATTCGTTTACCATTAAAAACAAAAGTACTTTGCTTAGCTAAAAACAGAAGTAGCACCCATTTGAGGCCTGTATTTTGCCTGTACTTTTGTCCATTTTGTAGGTAACAGTGTAACACATAGTGTCAGAAAGAAAATAAGCAAGTTTGACAACAACTCCACGCCCCCTGACGGCAAAAATATAGTAGGCCACTGCTGGCTCGTGGATGGCAAAGCTCGCAGCCCACTGGCTTTTTGCTTAGCGTTTTTTTAGGCAGCCCACCGGTGGTTAAGCAGTGTTAGACAAAATGCCACTTTTCATCATTCGTTATCCACTCGCAGTCCAACTGACTTACCTTCATTTCTTTCTTTCCTTATCATTCGTAAATTAGTTTAGAAAGTAATTTCAACAACAGTGTCGTAAATACAGCTGCAACCAATCTGTCAGCAACATTTCTGACAAAATCATTTTATATTAGACCTAGTCGTTATTTTTCTCAATTGTTTGTTATATTATTATATTACATTGTAATATTTTATTTTTCAAAACTGTAAAAAACAAAAAAAAAACAGACATCTTAAAACTATGAAACAACTTCATAGCTTTTTTTTTCTCGAGTTGACTGATTGATGTTCAGTTTTCTTTTTTACAGTGAACTGTGTGATGATGCAGACATGCAGTTGCGTGATGCTACGTTAACTTTGTAACTCAAGTGCAAAATCTGACTTGGGGTAAGAGGAGAACCGGGTAAATTCGATTTTTCACTAAAGTATTCCTACCAAAGACCAATCCAACTTAACCACAGACAAACTTTATAAAAATAAAGAGAAGCTTATGTGCAAGTGAATGCAAACACCTGATGCATACAAAGTAACTTGGTGTCTAAATTTCAAATATGAATGGAATTAGACTATGTACAACATATATCTTAGGTGACATAACATACATCCATAGGAGAAAACGGAGGCATTGTTTTGCTCGTGGATGGCACCCTCCAGTTGACCCCTGCACATACAACAATAACTAAACCATCTCTTACCTTGAAATTTAAAACCCACCTCAGTCTTACAAAGATAGAGGCAGGAGGCTGTGTACCAAATCGTACTTCATGAGTGTGTTGAGATGCAAGTTGTTGTGCACACATCATGACCTCCCCCCTGTAGACTGTAGATGAGATGGTTGTGTCATCCACAAATGTCAGCAGCCTGACTGATGGTGTACAAGGCTGGGGTGCTTATAGAAAGGGGTTCAGACAGCTGGGTCCCAGCCACACATGCTGCCTCCTATTTGTAGGAAATCAGAGAGCCACTGACAGGATGGGGAGGTATCACAAGTTTAGAGAACCTAATGTAGAAGGGTAGTACTGTGTTACAAGAGAACTCACAAACAGAGTGGGAACATCTTCAGCTCTGGCAACAAGTGACAGTGGAATCAGCCAGTCTCATTCTGGTTTTTATTTGATGATACTGATTTCATGAAAAAGTCATTCTGGGCCTTCTGGAAGCGCTAGATACGTCACTGGTTGTGAATAGCAGTGGCATCCTAACCGATGGGTTTCAGTCACTTGTTGGAAAAATGGAAAACAGTTGCAGCTTTATGTCAGGCTCTTTAATGAGAAGGTCACTGTAAAACTGCTAAATACAAGGTACAAACTGTTGCTGTTCAAAAAAAAAAAAAAACACATATTGCCATTTTTTTCAGCAGCTGTCCTTTACATTGTGTCAAAATTGCATGGTGAATGGAGCAATAGACATGGTCCAAAAGTACTAGGAAAAAAGTCTCATTACATTAACCTGTGTTAAAATTGAAGGCTGTTTTTTCCTTCTCCTCTTTTTTTGTAGACAGTGACAATGTTTTGTAAAATCTGCTGCAAGTTTTAAATTGCTTTAAATGTCTATGTTTAATATATTGCAGCAAAAATGTTTATGTGCACCAGTGTTAGCTTAGTGCTAGCATACTATGAGAAATCCCTTAGGAGAGCCAGCAGAAATTAGCAATATCAGTTTTTCGGTTGTTTTTTTTTTTCTTGGAGTTTTGATATTTAAGGCCTAACCTGAAGGCCTAGCTCTAAAAGTCATGATTTGCAACTGACCAGTCCATACAGACTGACCCATCCGTACACACGTCTATTCTGTCATACTAAGCTATCATTTACAGCAGCATTCCGATGGAGTTAGTAAGTATAGGCAATGTTGGTTATTGCTTGTTTGTGTGGCAAGGATGAACAGTACGTGATCAGATTAGTTAAAGATGCATGATAAGATGATAAGAGTCAAATTCTTCTTCAGTGATTTTATAGAACATCTAAGGTCACAACTGGGACAGCTGATCATCATTTTGGTAGATCATCGTTTAAGTTACTATGAGCGCATTTACTTAATAATCTGATCATTATCAGGCAGTTGTCTGATTATTGAAGTGGTCATGTAAACAGCATATTCTGATTTCTTAGATCGCATTAAGGCCGAGAAATACGATTAAAGAATCAAGAGAGCTGGATTTTAGCTCAGTAATCAGACTGTTCAGCGCATGTGAACCATTACTCTGATTTCTTTCGTTTTTCTCACGTGCAAAAACAGAGCGTTGTCCCAAAAAGAGCAAGCAGCGTTTAACACAGTACCTGCGAGATGGCAACAAAACATTTTTGGAGCGACGCTAAAACCAAATACATGCTTTACAAAACGAAGAACTGAAATATTCTTCATCTTCTAAATGATGTATATTTATATTTTGTGCTAAAGTGACTCAATGTTTTTAAAAAAGCCACAGCGTTACATTTTAGTTTTGCATTACGTTTACATCACATCTCCTTCTGTTAGTTTACTGGCTGGTGTCAAAGCAGAAATCTGATTAGTGCCTGACATGGAGTTTCCCTATTATCTGATTACTCAAGTGCATGTTAATGTGTTGAGCTTGTTACTGACACAATCTGATTTTCTGCAGTTATTAATTATTAAGTGCATCTAAATGGGCGTATCCAGTCTTAACTTGGGATGACATGTACACGCCAGCAAGAATCACTGAAAGAAATTCTTTGGCAAACAGGCTTATCATGTGTTAAGGGTAGGGCTGGGAGTCAATCCCAAAAAGAATTGATTGCTCAATTCCAGTCATTCGGGAACTGATAGCCAACTCCAAAGCTTTGGACTCGATTCCACACAGTGACACTCAGGTCCCAGATTGCTAACTAGCTAACAAGCTGTTACATTTACTTACATAAATAAATGAGAGCGTGCAGGCTAGCGAGCTGTGTGGAGCAGAAGGAAACCTATTCAGACTGCACTGGATGTTAAAAACAGGAATAAACTTTAAACTTCTAATCCATTATGGACTAAGATAAATTTGGCATTACAGCCTCCAAAACAACTTATTGCCAATATTTTGGTTCAGTCACTTTTCTTTGTATTTAATGCTGCTTAAATTGAACTGCCTCCATTGCTGACTGGATGCGAGTCATATATCCAGTAGTACAGCCAACATTTATGTTTACAGGCATTGTGATTGGGTCTATAGCCCTCCAGCTAGAAAGGAGAATGAAAGAAAGATGAGACTGTTTACATTCAGTTCTTTTTTTTTTATTCATTTTGCTTTGAGCTTTGGTGTAGGTCACAAAAGCGTCCACTAAACACTGCAAACACTGTACATAATCTCCAGGAGCTTGAGCTCAGACTGCACAAACAGAAAAATGCTTGCCCATGATTTTTATTCGCAGCCTACTCAAAACATTTCTGTTCATGACCATACATTACAATACAAATAACAATGACCGGTCACAATAAAAATGTGAACATTCCTTTTATTAGAAATGAATAAAAAACAGACAAATTACGTATTTTACAGTATCGAGTTGTGCACATATAGCATGTAATACATATATATATTTTTTTACTGTTTTTAACTGCAGCATGCACAAGTAAATTCAAACTTGTGAATTTATTGTTTTTTAATAAACTGCCTCTGTTTAGATGAGGATGACTAATGAATTGATCCTTTGCCAAATAAAGGATGCCATTTGTATAAAGACTTCCACAGAAAACTGGTGTCCCAGCAATATCTATTTTCTTATTTTTTTTTGGCCTCTTTTTTTAAACCTTTTAAAGTTTTGTGACACCCAAAAATGGGCACAGTGTCCTAGTAAGTGCAAAGAAAGTCTTAGCAAAACTCCGAAAACAACAGTGCTCCAGAGATCAACAATATTAGCATACACATGCAAGGTGTTCGTGCAAAATAAATAAATACCTAAATAAAAGGACTGAGAGCAAAATCTTTAAGGAGTGAACTTAAGTTGCATGCAGTTTTCCCACTTTTGATTTGTGCACACATTAGAATCTCTGCCTAGCCTGAAGTGCTCTGCACTTTTTGCTACTTTGTTTATCTTTTAAAATCATTTTTGACATTTTGTTTTTAACTACAAATGGAGAATGGGTACGGTCAAGGCCTGAAGATTTGACCCATGAACTAGTACCTCTACATGTTTTCTATTTTGTTAAAAATTCGAACACAATGTTTTTATTCCTGCCGATTATAGAAGGAAACAAGGCTTTTAATGCACAGGTCTCATTGAGGACTACATGTAACCACTTTTTGCTCAAAATGTCGTTTTTTTTTTTTGGTAATATTTTATGTCATTATGCTTTTGTGCTTACAGTATATCTTCTTCATCCCCCAAAAAGAGAGACCGAGCTGGAGAATTTGCAGGAATGCAAAGTCTGAAAAGGACAGAACAGGACCGAAAGGTCACAACCTCAGGTCTCCCTGCATGAGTTCACGAGAGCAAGCGAAGGGAAAGGGTTTACTTGGATATGACCCACAACCAACCAAACGCTTTCCCTTCCTTAGCCCTGCCTACAGACACGGACGAACATAGCCCGGTGCCGCGGTTCAACCTACAGCACCTTATCATGCTTCTGCTGCTGAGGGAGGTTGTGCGGGAGCTCTGGATACACAAGGAATCCGGTGAAGGTGATGTACTTGGCGTGGTTACTGTAGGCTCCGAATCCATCTCTTTGGTGGCTGTAGAGCCACACCGTGTCTCCTTTCCTCAGCGACAGCATCAGGCTCTGACTCTGCAAGGCCTTCTCTGTGTCACTATCATCATAGATCATGGCCTGCACTTCCAGATGGTTCTTCATGAGCTTCACTGAAAGGGTCTTGTGAGGCAGCTTGCCAGCGTTGAATGAAAAGTAGTAGGCTCCAGGCACACGACACGTGAACACACCCGAACTCATGTTAAAGTCATATCCTATGTTGACGAATTCGGTGTCGAACGTTATAGGCTTGTGCTCTGGGTAACCTTTGTCGACCCCCACAATGCTCTGAGTGCGACCTACTGAGAAAGCAGACCTCTGGTCATCGTCCTCTTCAGTGTCTCTCCTTTCTTCCTTGACCTCTTTGTCGTCTACCTGCTCTGGTGTCTGGTCAGAAGTTACGGGGACCTGCTCTTTCCGGGTGGGCTCCTGGAAGCCGTAGACATCTGGGTAGATCAGGTACCCGTTGAAGGTGGTGTAGTGGCCTGTGTTGCTGTAGATGGCGTAACGAGGGTCACCGTGGAGACGGAGCCAAACAGTGTCCCCGAAGTCGAGCTGAAGCATAGCGCTCTGGCTCTGGACCTTGCGCTCCTCGCCACCATTCTCGTCGTACACGATGGCCTGCACCTCATTGCGGTTCTTCATCAGCATGACGGACAGGTCCCGGCGCGGGAACTTGCCCACTGTAAAGGAGAAGTAGTAGGCGCCGGGGATCCGGCAGCGGAAGAGACCTGTTTTTGGCTCAAAATCACCACCGATGTTTACATACGACTTGTCAAAGGTGACTACCATCTTGGGCCCACCTTCCATGCTGCTGGTGCGGGCGACAGAGAAGGCAGAGCGCAGCTGCGCCGCATCGGACAAGCGTGCAAAAGCCCAGGTGGCTGTCACGTGGCACAACATGCATAACAGCAAGGGCCTGGCACCTGGCAGCATCGTTCCTGATGAGAGAAGAGAGAAACATCAGGGTTAGAAACAGAGAAATAAATAATGAATTCATTTTTTAAAGATTTTTTTTTTATTTATTAAAGGAGTGGAATGAATAAATTAATAGCTAGCATGTGGGGAATATGAAGAAAGTGAAATAAATGAATATGTTTAAAATTTGTATGAGGCAGCTGTTTTATTTGGAATAGATTCAACTTCCGAACACCACGATTCAGTTCAGTAAGTTTTTAAAGGTGAAAGGTGCTGCATGTATTCTATTCTCTAGTATTGTATTCTCTGGTTTCTATTGCATTGTCCTTTGTGGGGGTGGGTTTGTGCAGGAAAGGGGTTTTGTTGGTCATTTTCTGAAATAAAACTGAAAAAGAGAGTAGTAAAAAAGTCTCACTCCTTCTAAAAATGTAGTATTTATTTAATACATTAAAATCGTTACGAACTTTCAGCCTACATAATTATGAGACTTTTACACAATTTCTGTTTTTTTCCACCTAATGCTGAGAAATGAATGCCTTACACTTAATGGCCACGTGGACTCCAAATGAAATAAATGAGATGTGGTCTCTGACTTTTCCACAGTACTGTATATCAGCAGCAGCATGTACATGAAAAATATTGGATATTGGCATTGATACAGAATTGATTTGTTAGAAATCCAGATGTTCATTAATGATGGGTCATAACATGCATACAGTGTGTTTTCTTACATAGCACAGTATTGTTCAGTAGCTGATCAAAAGGTGCCCTTAAAAAGTTTTATGTCTTAAATATGAGGCATTCAGAGTGGATTCTGCAGACAATTTCCATTTGACCTCATTGCA
>JAILXH010181029.1:724-12388 GCA_023558415.1 Piaractus mesopotamicus | reverse complement strand
ATGTTATGGCGAAATAACAGCACGGTTAGAACGCTTCTCAACCAATCAGCTTGCGTGGCCGGAACTAACTGTTGTACAATGTTTTATAAAAAATGGCTTTTATCATTGAAGCATCATTTACTACAATGGGACTCTATAACATTCTGCATATAAAATGGCAGGTCATTCCGACAGATTGCAATACCCTACAGGAAGTGTAGGGGATGATATAGCTTCTGTTGATTCACTGCCTCATAAATGGCAGCAGCAAAGAAAACGGAACCGAAAAGTAATCAGGATTAGTTGAATAATAGTTGATAGGTTTATCTATAAAAGAATATAATATATACAGATGGGTAACAAATTAAAGTAAAACTGTGAATAAATGAATGAAGAAATGTTGCGAGTGCAGATAACTGCAGACAGCTTTACTTTACTAAAATGGCCCAGCTGACTTTGATGTGGATCAAGATGCCTAAAGGAAAAGATCTAAATGGCAGTCACAGAGTGTTCTTTATTGAGGCATGGATGGCAGAAGCTTTAGTCACAAAGACTGCTCAACTGTCTAGAGTTTCAATAGGAACACTGACACCTGCATATAGATCTATGGGAAAAACATGAGCAAATAGAGCTGGAAATGATTGCGGTGCTCATTGCCTTAGTGTGATATATAAGGAAAAACAGAAAAGCAGCTGTTCCTCAGGTGACAGCAAGAACAATCCATCCACAGATACATACAGAGGGATATTATAGTAGAGTTGCAGTGTATAAACCTTTTGTTACAAAGACAAATGCACATTTGAGAGTTCACTGGTGTAAAAACCAAAGGCATTGATACAGAGATGTGGAAAAATGTTATCTGGTCAGATGAGTCATCCTTCACCACGTTCTCCACAAGTGGGAGAGTGCATGCGCAGTGTACACTAAGAGAACAGTGCAGGCCTCAATTTTTGACCCTCACAGTGAGGGCGTCTAGTGGTTCTGTTATGCTGTATGGGGCATTTGGCTGGCATGGTTTTGGCCCTTTCATCCTATCAAAGGGGTCACCAAATCAATGCAGAGCTATTCTTTATCCTGTGATGAAACATGGGAGTGGTCTCGTGAAGCATGATAATGGTCTGATGAGTATGAAAATGATGCATCTCGTATGTTCACAATCACTAGATCTCAACCCAGTTGAACACTTATGGTAGAACTTGAGAGTGTACCAGTGTAGAGGTCCGAACAGGACTGTGATTTGGCCATCCTGTGAACAGATGGACAGTTTACTGAGGCCTAATTGATCACAGAGATGCTGATGGCCCTCATGCCACGGCTTGCCAAGATGACTAGGCACGGTCGGGCTTTAGCAGACACAGAGGTCACTTCAGAACGAGAGAGAGCGAGAGAATGCAGAGGTACATTAAGACTTAATGTTCTGTTTTCTTATCTTTATAAGCGATGTAGGGCTTTTCTAATTAACTTAGCTTGTTAATCCCTCAGTCATTTCCTTAATTAACGTTTAATAAAATTTTTTTCACCGTGCCTTACCCGATGCTTATCGGAAAGCGATTAAAGGCCTCTTGCTTGGGGAAACGTTGTTCTTACTACTGCTTGAACTTACCTCCCGGCTGCTGTTCTGAATGTAAGTCTAGGCTGTTTGCCCAGTACAGTGTCGCGTCTGTGTAGCGGCACAGTTAGCAGCTTGTTTCGGCTGGCAGCCGAGACTTCCCCAGCTTCGCTGTTAATGTCTCCTCAGCGTTATTCTAATCCCCAGATACACTTAAGCACTGAAGTCAACATGTTTGGATCAATTATGGAGCCAGGGCCGGATCAGGTGGGCTCCATTAATGCAGTAATGAGTGCGTGCCTATGATAATGATGGAATAATTGGTCATTTTCCCACAATGTACCCTCGGAGTTATGAGCTTAGAAAGACTGGGTGTATTTTGTCATGTTAGCGTAGTGACAATATTTATTTTCCTTATTCATTTGTTTGTATTCAATGGGCTGAAACAAATTCAATCCGGTGCAAAAATCTGTTTATCATCCATCATTCATTGATCATATCGACTCTCTGTTTTCTTTCCACTGTTAAAGGAATAACCTGCATTTTTTCCCATCTAATCTCTGTCTGTCGCATGAAGCCAGTTAAAACGAATGATAATTTGAATGTGTATTCCTGTATTAAGTTAAAACTCAAGTCAATTGAGCTAATGAGCAACAACTTCACCTTTCAGCCTATACAGCTTAAAAAAAAAATAAAATAACAAGAAAGTTTCGACTTGTTTATTATTCCTGAACAAGTTATTAAATCTGTTTCAGCCCACTGAACACAAGTGTCCATATGTGTGTTGTGAGCGAATGGATTTTCTGCTCCTTTCTAAGTACAAGGAAATTATTGTCCACGCTGTTCAACCATACAGATGCGGCAGATGGACATAAGGCTGCAAAATGGAGTATTCCATTCTATTGGATTAGATGCTGTCTATTGGATTGAGCAAAGCACTTGGTCTCAGGGCTGTTGATAGCGGGCAATTAAAAACAGGTTTGTGAATGCTGCTTGGGTCATGGCGTCATTACCTTTGATTAGTCAGTATTGCGTAGCCGGCAATACCGCTGTCATCCATGCGGCAAAGTCTGGTTTAACTCCCACGCAGGCTAGCTCACCATACTATACCAGTAAAGCCGTTGGGCAAGACTCCTAGCACTATATTTGCCTACTTCTGTGACATGATTCAATTTGCAACCACGCATCGCAATACCAGTTTTAACAAGCCCTTGTCCACTTGGCCTCACAGTTTCCCCTTGAGGGAATCACTGACGCCATCTTAAAAGACAATCCACTACTTTTTTAGCTCACGTGAAGCATGTTAGATGAGCCCTCGGAGGGACAAGGGATGGAGTGAACAGAAGTGTCAGCTAGTGTCAAACTCTGTGAGTCAAAACTTTTTTTTTTTTTTTAATTTTCTCTAAATTGTGAAGGCCTACTAGTGGTTCAGGCCCCTGGGTGTGTGCCCATAAAACCTATTGGAAGATTCAGCCCAGCAGTAAATGACGTTAACACTTAAGATCTCGAAACTGTAAGAATGACTGCTCTGCAAGTTGGCTGCTAAAGGCAACATGGCTAACAACAACAAAAGAATAGCAACGCAACATGGGTCTACACCAAAGCTTATAGCCAGGCAAAGAAATTATTCACAAATTTTATGTAGGTTATGTTAAAACTTCTCAAAAAATGCTTCAAAATTATGGCTAGTTTTTCAGCTCAGTGAAGGTAACCTAGCTGAGGGCCACTGTGATCCGATTTAAAAATCTCCTCCTTGTTGTCTTCTCCTCTTCTTGTACTGTGAGTGGCCACTTGTGTAATGTAGCCTTTACACCTTTCCAAGTAGTGAGCCAAAAGCTGGCGAGGGAATGTTAAAAAAACATTGAAAAAGTAACTCTGGATGAGAGCTTATCTCAAATTCTTGTGTATAAACATGTATAAATGTTAGTCCTTACGTTCCAGAGTCAGAGGAGGTGTCCAGTGCTGAAAGTCACCGTTCAAAAATTCACTTGAATCACACTTGCAGTGTATTAACTCAGCACACAATCTAAAGTGCAATTGCAGCACATAGTGCAGTCGCATTAGTGTCCATGTATTTTTTTAACTGTTCACTTATCGCCTTTTATCACCTATACTGACACAGTTTCAGCAGTGCCTGTAATTTAGGGTTTTTCAGCTGAGCTGTCTGTGGTACCGAAAACACTTTTCTCTGCGCAGCCTCCAGTAAATTGGTAAATTACGAGCTGGAGTCATTTGGGGCGTTAGTGATTACACATTCAGAGCGCAGTGGCAGAGCTGTATTCTGCTGTAATTGCTTTAACCTTATAATCCTGCATCCTGCCATCCAGGGCCATCCTCTCTGCCTTTTCCCCACGGCCGCCCGGCTCTGACTCACACACACTCCTCATAGAGTGACTCTGATTATGCATCCAGGCCCCCAGCGAGCTCACTGAGACAGGGCAGGATCCGGCCGTGAAGTGACAGTTACACCAACAAATGGATGGAGGCAACAACAGCATTAATGACAACAATAGCAACAAAGAGTAGAAAGAAGAGAAGAGAACAAAGAGCTAGTAAAAGGATTTAGTGCTGCACAATATGGAGTTATGAATTAACTTAAGTTTGGGTTGAGGACTGGGTCTAAAACCCTTCCACCTTCCAATCCAACACCCTAAAAATTCCCTTCTCTTTCTTCTCTTTCCCGTGATGAAGCTTTCACAATCCCAAACACCACCATTTCCTCGGTCAGTCCTACCACCAGGGCCAGAGTGGGGCTTGTTTTTTGGCCATGATGTAGACTAGCCAACCCAAACTGTGCATTTTTATCTTCTTCACTTCTTACTTTTATTTATTATTTCATGCTACACTAAGATGGCTAGCTATAAAAATGAACACTGGCAAAAGCTTCTGTATTTAATATGACGCAGTCGTGATGGTCATTATGCTACAAACTCACGCTAACTAAGTAAGGTAAGGCGAGCATTTCTCACTGCTCACCTGCTCGTATATGTCCTCATCTGCCTTACATAGCTTTTCGTTCTTGTTTTTTCTGTACCTGCCTCCTTGGTTTTTTTCTCTACTTTTGCAGTTCTTGCTGCTCCCGTCCATCTTTACATGTTTTGTGTATGAAAATTGCTACATCGCTAATGCAAAAAAGTCATGAACTCTGTAGAGCACTGCCCATTGTGTCAGCCATTACCATATTTACACCATCACGCTGAACTTGATATGTTAATCTCTCAAGGCTGATTTTAGCATCTTATTCAAATTTCCATTCCACCTTAAATATTGCCACCATTACATGTTAGCGCCTATACTGGCTGAATGTAACTGCTACATAATTTAAGGTGGAACAGGAAATAAGAATAAGAAGGTAACTTCAACTTCATCTAATCACTATCCACTGTATGGGTTACAATCAATGAACCATGTTTAGGGGTTCATCAGTTCATCAAGCACACTTGCATTATCCAGTAGTCCTTATGGTTCTATTTAGAACCATGAGTTCTATATAGAACCATTTCATGCTTAAATGGTTCTTTGCTTGGTGAAATGATTCTTCAGACTGATGGAGTTCTATGTTGCACTAAAGTTCCATGTGGCACTAAAAAGGATTCTGCAATCCGAAGACCGATTTCACCATGCAAACAACCATTTAAGCATGAAATGATTCTATATAGAATTCATGGTTATAAATGGAACCGTAGATGATTGAAGGGATTTCAAAGAAATATCCTGCTCAAAAGTACTAATGGAAGCGATCAATGGTGGAGAAAAGCATTGCATGGATCAGTTTGCTTGTATGCGATATTAATTATTTTGTACATTTAAATTTTTTGAAATCTAGTAAAATTATACTTTTTTTTACAACTTATATTTCTCTCCAAATTAGTCGTGGCCAATTCCACTTATTAGCTAGGTCTTCCCATATGACATGACGCTACCAACCCGAGAGGGTGAAGGCTAGCACATGCTTCCTCTGAGACGTGAAGCACCACTGTGGCTAAAAGAAACTGCCTCTGATGCAGCGTCACTGGACAGCTCAACATGTTTGGAGGAAAGTGCTAACTGCCAATTCTTTTACGTCTGCTAACAAACTCCTGCATTGACTAGCATTGTGCTGAGTGATGAGGGAAGAGGGACGGCCATCCTACCAACCCAGAGAGAATGAGGCCGATTATGCTGTCTTGCAGCCATGGATAACTGTGGAATCAGCTGGAATTCAACTTGCATATCTCTGTATAGGACTTTCAAAACAATTTGAACAAAGTGTTTTACCCACGTTGAAAACCACATAGCATAAACGATAAAACAAATTTATTTGGCTGCTAAGCATATCAAGTGCTTTCTAAACTAATCACACCCAGATTAGAACCCCTGCCATGCTTTAGTGCTACTTAAAGCCTTCTGAAAATGCTAAGTCATCTGCAATGTACCTTTATTGTCATACAGAATTTTCACTGTCATCAGTGCTTCACTGATGATGAAGCTTAGCTCTAATTAAATCAGGAAATTTTGATGTTAAAGGTCAGGCTCCATCAGCTTGCCCTCAGGGATAGTTTGAACGGTCAGGTCATTTAGACCAAAGGGCTGTTTCACTGCCGCAGTTATGCTCATAATACTAAGTGATGTTAGACTTGTGTGAGACTGATCTAATATACACAGTGTGTGTTTCTATAAAGTAACTTGGTTACACTTTATTTGGATGGTCCCCTATAGATCTACAGATACGTATGTTGTTGACAAACTTTCTGGTGATACTCAGTTCATTATCAACAACATTAAGATTAGGGTTAGGTCTAGGAGTAGTGTAGGTTTTGCCTTGATGTTAGGGTTAGGGTTAGCTTAAGGAATAAGGGTTAGATTTAATAGAACCTTTCACACACAAGTTCAAGTTCTGCTGCATTTGATAGATATTTAGTTAAAGATAAACTGAGCATCTACAAAACCTATACAGTGGATCGTCCAAATAAAGTGTTACCATCAGAGGACCAAAAACAAATGAATCCTATACAATTTTTTATTAAATCTTGTCTAAGATATCACAAAATTACATGGCACATGCACGACATAACATAAAGCCAAGTAGGTCATGTGATAAAAAAGTAACCTAACGTTTACATCACAACAGTGGGTTAGTTAGTTTAATACTATACTAGCATTACAGTTTCTTTATTTGAAGTAGTCCAAATTTTTCATTTTACGCTATAAACTGATATCAGGCTTTCAGTACTGGTATTGTGCAGTGGTAAACCATGACTATTAGAGTTAGGCCTTGAATGTCGAAACTTGGTCAAAAGATGAGACAAAACCCACTTAACTCAAAATAATTTCTGCTAGCACCTCTATGGGACTTCTAATATTATGGTAGTGCTATAATTAACACGAGTGCACATGAATATTCTTTGGCCATTATAGATTAAACATGGGCATTTGAAACTTGTAAATGTATTCCGTTTATTTTATTTGAAGCTTGTAACAGACATTAACAAGTATTTTACCTTGTAGCAATTTTACCATGACCTTGTTTCCATTTCTAATAACTGACTGAAACCTGTTTAGACTACAGCTTGTGTTCACAGTCATGTGATGTATCGAGGTCTTCCAGAAGGCCTTTAATTTTGGAAAGAGGAGGGATTTTTTCTGTTTAGAAATCAAAGAAAACGTATTGGTATCTTTTCATTTTTCTACACATAAAACATATTTTGGGCTGTAGGATGCTAGCATTCTTTGATTCCTTTCTCACTAGGAATTCTTTGCTGGAGTAACATAAAATTGGTCCCATCCATTGTAAATCAAAACATCTGGTTGATTCCACTGCCAGCTCCTAATTATGTTGCTAGTTCAACTAATATGTAAGGCCTTCAGTCCTAAAGGAAGAGCTCACATGGCTCTATCTACTTGCATACCAGAGAGAAAAACTCCCAGTTGGACAAAAATCTGTTGTGCAACTCAAGGTTTTAACCCTTGTTTTCAATCAAAACTGAACAATAAAAAATAAGAGTCGTATTACAATATATGCCCATTTAAATAGAATGAGCTTGATGGTTATATTGAATGAATGACTAAAAACAACTCATATTGTTTAGTTCCCAGAAATTAATTAGACTTTTTTTGAAGGCCTAGAAGGCCCTGAGAGCTCCCCATTGGTATCATGCCATCCTCTGTCAACAGTTCACAGACCAAAGTCCTGAGTATTAGTTGATGTGAAAGCTCGGTTTATGCAGAATATTCTTATGCTCTGTGACGGTACAATGTGTGTTTATGATACTCTGCCCATAAAGTCATTGGTTTTGCTTGTTGTCAATGCTTAAGCAAAGCAATTTGTTTAGTATGCGTGTGCTGCGTTCTGAGTCGGAGGCGAAACCGAAGCCTGATTACCTTCGCAGTACACTCATCAGCTCCCTCCTGAACTGCTTACATTATTTTCAGTAATTGAGCCACCCTCTGAGAAACGGTTTGCAAACACAACGATTGTTTGGATGAACGTGTGTTTGTGGAGAGATTGCTGACATATGCAGCGCTAAAGCAGGCGGCGTGTTTCTCTTGAAGTGGTTAAGTGTGAATAAATGTAGAGCGCCTGTCGCTGATTGATGGGCCGTATCGGGCGGTGACAAATATCCTGTGTCTGATGGACATTTGATGTGGAGCTATCCGATTAATCAAAGCTAATCAGCCTGCGTTTCCCGAGTTTCAGTCAGGAATCCAATAGCTGAAGGAACTTGAAAGCATTGTGCTGAATAGTTCAATTTGATTTATATAGCTTTCTTAACAAAGATGCTTCACACAGATCAGGCTCTGAAGTAAATGCGCAGCAGACTAGGAAAATGGTAGCTGTAATGAGTAAAAAGCAGGTGAATATATGTGAGTCATTTTATTAGTGGCATCCCTCCAGAAATATGTAATTCACTTTTAATGAAGGTAGTTCCTCAGCTGGAGTCAAGTAATAAGTATGGTAATTAACAGTTATCCACTAAGATGATAAAGTTATATATACACACCCGGTACCCAATATATATATTCAATAACCTGTTTGGCTAGTCAGTGTGTTACATCATATGTCAAAAATGTTAAATTAGCTCTGCTGGAAGTGCAACAAAACAATGCAATGAATTGGGGGTGTCGAAGAGAAACCTGCAAAACCCCCCAGGGAAATCTTTGTTCTTCTAACAAGCCCAAGTTCCATATGGTACAAAAAAAAAAATCGACAGTAGTGGAACCCTCTTTGGCGCTATATTGAACCATTGTTTGAAGAAGCATATACAAAAGGTTTTCCAGCACAGATAGGAACCATAAAACCATGTAAAGAACCCTTTAAACATTCACAGTTCAAAACTTTGAGTTGTTCTTGTTATGTATATTACCATTGCCTTTACTACAGAACCTTTGAAGATCCTCTTTGTTTAAGAGTGTAAAAATGATCTATTTTTTGGAGTAATTTAGAGAGTAACCATAAATACTGGCCTTCCTTACGGAGAACTTTGAAAAATGGTTGAGCCAGAAGAGCCCAAACTCTTTATCTTGAGGGCCAAAGTGCAATGTATATAGTAAGTAAAGTAAAGGTAGGCAGGCAGGTTTACAGTCGAGTTTTAAAATGTGTTTATTAACATCACAATTTACAAGGGTAATCAGAATTGTATATATAGTTATATAGAATATTAAAAATATTTGTTCTGTCACTGAACAAGGGGGTGGGATTTGGGTAACTTTCTGGTGGGCCAAATCAAAGGTCCTCATGGGCCAATTCAAGCCTGCAGGCCACATTTTGTTAACACACTCAGACACATCAAATCACAATATACTCTTTATTTTTTGGTTATTTGTAATTTAATAAATAAAAACTACCTCCTAACCACCCAGATCGATAGAATTACATATTTTCTCAGATGACTAAGACTTGGCGCAGTGCTGTCCATCTTCAGAAGCTGAGTTACAGTGGCATGTTTTGCTTGCCTTTGTCCTGGCTGCTCTTTTGGTTCACATTGTAATGTACTGGAGAGGAAAAAGCTTTGTCATGGAAAGCGCAGTCAGGAGAGAGAAGAGCGCAGGGCCCTCTGGGTAAACTTCACTAGACTTGCCTGAGGCTCGATTAGCCATTCGTCTGCTGCAGAACAGCTATGTTTCCATTGCTTAAACTCACAAGAGCTCTGTTGTTCATACAGTAGAGAAACAGTGAGGAGAGGAAGGAGTGATCAAAGAAAGGTGCTGGTCAAAGTAGCGCTGAACCTTTTTGTTCCTGTTTCTGTGGAGAAAGCAGAAGATAAAAAAAAAGAAGAATATTTTATCTGTACTGTCGCATTGTATTGAGATAAATTCCTTACATTTGAAAGGATGGGCTTTTTCAAAAAAGATCTTTAAATCAAGAAAGCTTATGAGAAGCAACAGTGTCAATAAATCTAGACATTTCACATGAACAGCAAAGCCAGACATGTGGAATTAACCTATAAAGGGGCATTATTGCCTGAAACTAGAGTTTGATATGTGACTTGTTGTGTTTTGCAGTATTCTAGCTCAGCCTTGGTTGGACAGAATTCATGATTTTTCATACAACCCTTGTGGTGTTGGCCAATCCTGACTGCTAGCCTAGCCACTGATCTACAGGCTAATAAATACAACTAAGCTAGCATTAGTGTTAACTCTTACCTCAGTCATTGAACATCATTGTAAAGAAAACAGAGATTCAATCTTTTTTCAGCACAAAGTGGACACCAGAGGCAAGTTTTAACCCTCTTAGCCACAGAAAAGTGTGGTGTCTAGATAGCCAGATTAGCCACCTTGTTAACTTCAGCTTTTAGCTTGTTGTCCTACTCATCTGTCATTTGAGTAACACCTAGTTTCTCCATTGTAATAATGATTTGAAGATGGTTGCTACCGTTATGGTGGCACAGTGAGTAGCACTGTCACCTTACAGCAAGAATGGGTTCGATTCCCTGGCCGGGCAAGCAGGTCCTTCCTGTGTGGAGTTTGCACTTTCTCCCTGTGTCAGTTGTAGTTTTTAAACATTCCTCCCACCTTCAATACACAACATCAAAAGGAGGTTTTCTTAGACTTTGCACTAGAAAAACTCGACACAATACTGTGGCACCACTGTTGCATATAAGCATGTTTAAAACAGACGTAGCGAAAGGTTCAGTTTTTCATTTTGCCCAGAGTGTCTCTGTAATGTTAATTTCATATGATGTGCAGTTAATGTGGACTTAATCGAATAGCCTACTGGAAGGGTTAATTTACCTCTGACATACCATTTAAACACAGATACGCCTCAAAGAATCAGGTCAACGCTTAGAAGTTCAGAGATGTTAATGTGGATTAGTTCTACAATATTATTGTATTGTGTCAGATTTACAGGCTTTATTGTGTTTTAATGCTCTGTGATTTCAGTGTAATGTCTAGTGTGCAGTGTTATGCGTGTAAACCAATTCCAAAAATGAGACAGCATGTGAAATATAGATAGAGGCAAAAAGCGGCGATTTATAAATTCAAACATTGACCTGTGTTAGAATGAAAACAGCACAAAGACAAAATATGTAATGTTTTACCTTATCAACTTCATTGTTTTCTTTTGTAAACATATGCTCATTTAAGACTAGAGACATTGTGAAATGTTCCAAATTTATAAAAGGAGCATACAGGAAAAGCCTATTCCTTTTTAGGCGAGGATGGGTCAAGGCTTGGCACTTTGCCAAAAATGCATCAGCAAGAAATCCAACAGTTTAAAAATAACATTCCTCAATGAGCAAATGCAAGAATTTTAGGTATTTCACCCTCTACAGTGCATAATATCATCAAGAGATTCAGGGAATCTGGCGAAATCTTTGTGCAATAATGAAAACCACAGCTGAATGTCTGGCACCTTCAACCTCTCAGACAGCACAGCATTAAAAACTGACATGCTTCTGTGGTGGATACCACCACACGAACTCTGGAATACTTTGACAAAAAGTTCTCAACAAACATAAACCTTTCAGATTGTTTGGGGAAATACTGGACATGTTCTCTGGACCATAGAAGAAAAGAACCATCCAGATTGTTACTAGTGTAAAGTTTAAAAGCCAGGCTCTGTCATGGTCTGGGGGGTATTGTGGTTAACTTGCATATCTGTGAAGGCACCATTAACACTGAACACATTTTGGAGCAACATATACTGCCTTCTAGAT
>JAILXH010180978.1:4307-14342 GCA_023558415.1 Piaractus mesopotamicus | reverse complement strand
ATATATACACACACACACACACACACACACACATACATACATACATACATACATATATATATATATATATATATATATATATATATATACATATATATACATATATATATATATATACACACATATACATATACATACACATACATATACATACATGTATATGTGTGTGTGTGTGTGTGTGTATATATATATCATTTGCACTGTTCTCAACAAAACTAACATAGCCTCAGGTCATCAGTGTGCTTCCAACAGTTTTTGATAGCGGATCATTTTAATTTGCACTGCATTACAGTGTTTAGATCCCACCTATGACAAGCGGTTAGCTGGAGTGGATTAATATATCAATTGAAATAACCAACTGTTGTCATTCATGCCTATTTTTGGCTTTGGACAGCATGAAAGGAAGAGTAAAACAATAACTGAAATGTCCATTTGAACTACAGTGGGTGGGAGTATCTAG
Organism: Piaractus mesopotamicus; assembly: GCA_023558415.1. Taxonomy (NCBI): domain Eukaryota; kingdom Metazoa; phylum Chordata; class Actinopteri; order Characiformes; family Serrasalmidae; genus Piaractus; species Piaractus mesopotamicus. Next base: position 13,882 of record JAILXH010180978.1, on the reverse strand, counting down.
TGGTTATTGTCTTAAAATTAGGAGAAGCAGATGGAAAATATTACAGGAATTAAAAACAACGCTATTAACCACCTGAACTCTTCAAAGCTGTTGGTTACATGAAAAACACCATTTTCAATTTTGATTTCCATTCTGTGAACTGTTACAAATCCCTGGCGTTTGCTGGATCTCATTTTACCTGAAGTGGCATATTGTGCTATACCATGCTTTGTGTTGTCGTCTCTTGGTAATATTAGTTGGAAGCTGGTTATTTTCTTTTTTTTTGTGTCAGTATTAGATCAGAGTGTAATCTAGCAGCCATGTGCACCATGAGACCATAAGCATAATACAAAGGCATCACTCTGGAGCCCCAGCAGTCCTCCTCTTGTGTCGGCACTTGAGATCTCAATCTGCAACTTAAAGGGCCCTTCCCTCGCTTTCTTTGTGCCCAGCCAGAGAGGTTACATCAAGAGGGAGAGGGGACGGCGATTGTTGTATTCGAGAGAGAGAGATGGAGACAGAAAAACACAGAGAACAAGGGGGGAAAGGGAGACGGAGGCAAAGCGAGATGGAGAGAAAGATGGGGGTTGGGGGTTTGTGTGACTGTGTGTGTATGTGTGTGTGTGCGTGTCTGTGTACATGAGTGTGTTTCTGTGTCTTTGTGTGTGCAAGTATGTGTGTTCCTGCACTGAGGGACTGTAGCCCCATGGGGAGAAGATTCTGTCATACAGATCACAACACACTGTCACACGCACAGCCAGAAGCTTAAGAAATGCTGGTGTGGAGAAGACCTGCCATGATTAGGGACAAAGTCCATAATGTTGATTGTGAACAAAAGTGGACATGGTTGACACATTGCTTACTTACAAAAGCACTATAATGCGCAGAAATCTTCATATGATAAACATACTCACTATAGCAATACATTTCAAAAAAGCATCAGGGAAGACATGGCATCTTACTGGCTAATGTCCTATAAGGCCTCAGCCAACAGAAGCTCTCAAAATAGTGCACCATATAATAAATACAATCACTATACGGTGCATTATTTTGAAGGGCTGCTATTTTGTGGCAGCTTCCAAAAACATAGTGGAGAATATTTAGCATATGACTATTGTCACAAAGTGATGACCAAACCCATGTATCCCCCAAAAAATGAACCAACGGATTGTTTAATTACAAACTAAAATTAAGTTGACACTAAATAATTTGTATTGTATACTGAGGTAACAAATGCTGTACATGCTGAGTCTACTCCTTTTGATTGAATGAAAATTAATTTTTTATATTTGTGGCTTTTTTGTAAAACATTGGTATACACTATGAAGATAAAATAAATGGAATACAGGCTACCACACACTGGATGTCACTAGAGACAGCTATAGCTGAGTTGTGTGTGCAATAGCTTTTAGGGTAAAGTAGCCTTTCTATACTTCTTTGGGCTGGACAGGTTAGAGTCTCTGACCAAAACGTAAAACACAGGCTCTACACCAGTGGTCACTACCTTCCTGCCGACTTTAGCTGCAACTCTCATCAACCCAACCTGATTCATCAAATTACTTCCTTCGGAAGTCTTCGTTTAGCTAAGTGAGGTGCGTTAGATTTAAGCTTGAGATGAAACTAGCAGGAAGGTAGATCTCCAGGTGGAGGGTTGGTGACCACTGCTCTGGACCGTCCTCTGGCACGGTACAGAGTTCAGACACCTCATCGACCTTCCATTTAAGAACATATAATGTTACAGAGAAGCTAATTTTCACATTAAAAGTCCTAATTTAATTTTGAGTTTTTTAAACTTCCATGACTCTTCTAATATTCAAAAATTCACTTATCCTTAGTTACTACCAAAAAATGAACAGCATGATATAATACAGCATACACAAAGCAAAGATGCCATTTCACAACAGCACATCAACAATGCATAAGCATAGGAAACAAAACCTTCTGCATTATGTCCTTTATTTAATAGAAACAATACATACTAATCATCATTAATTCATGCCAGATTTGGCCATTCTGCTTGCTTTCATCATCTCATTGACAAGAAAAAGACACTAAGCCATCCGATCTGCAGAATCGCTCATGCTCTGACCAAAATTAGTGTGTCCCCTTTGTTTGCCCAATAAAAGTAGGTTTTTAACAGTGACAACAGAGGATTAAGCTTAAGCCCTTTATGACTGGAGCATGGCCCCGATTGGCTGCTGCAGCTGTTTTTAGTAAACTAACTACTTCGCTTTTTCACACTCAGCGTATAGCTGTTGCACATTCTGACAAACATATGGAAAAGCATCCTCATATACATGCATGTCTGCTAAGAAACGTTTTCATTTGGTTTTCAGCCGGTGGCCAATGTCCTTGTCTCTCCATATGTTTGATGTACGTGAGCGTGTGGCGGGGGAGTGAGCTACCTATTTCAACCAGTTAAACAGGATGCCAGAATGTTGACAGGAAAAAATAATGACGGTCACTTCTTTGATCTCCCACATATGTTCAGACTCTCTTCCCAATGCCTCTACCTCCCCCGCACAGACACACTTCTGCGGACAAAGGAGGACTGAGCTGGGTAGTGAAAGTGGAATGTCATCTTGTGTCAACATATAGACGACTTTCTTCTTTCGCACGAAAGCATACCGACTTTGACAATATGAGAACAAGGCTCCGCTGAGGCAGGAGGGTCTTTGGCGGAGTGAAGCCAGTCATCTCGTCATTAGTCCACTCAGAAGGGCTTTTTCCTCCTCTTTCTACCCAACTCCCCATCACTTCTACCTGTCTGCTTATGTGGTGATGACAGCCAACTGTCATGAGTTTACATCACTCAATATGCAGGAACTGTCATCTAGGCCTTCATCACTGCTACTTAACAACTCCTCCCAACAAAAGGTCCGCTGTGCCAGTGTGGATGGGTTTGTCACTTTTACAGCCCAGCCATGTTATTATCGTCTAATTCACAAAGACAAGATGATAATTACACACAATTAGAATTATATACCTGCCACGGTAAGCCTTAGGTAATTCCACAGCGAGGACTCCCACAGGCTCTGATCTTGCCCTCAAGTTTTTCGGAAAGCTTTGTAATTACCATATTACATAACACTTATAAACTTTACTATATCATTACTTGGGGTTGAATTAAGGAGTGTGGTAACTACCGCTGGTGGAGTAGGAGTTGGCTTTACTGCTGCTATAAACACAAAGAGAAAATGGTGAGGTGAAAGAAAACAGAATGGGTAGATAAATCCATTCAAAACACACACGGTCCTGTCAGACAAGTGATGTCCAGAACACGCTGATATATGTTATTATTATTATGATAAATTTTAACAGGGTACACTTTTCTGAGAACATCATCTGTATTGTTGGTACTCCTAGAATACTGAACAATACCGTGTATGTCATAAAAACAAGAGGGATGTAGACAAGTTATAGATAACCTTTATACAACAATCAGCATATTATAACTGCACAAACTGCATAGTAATAAATAGCTGTAGTAACTTATCTTTTACCAATTTTCCTTCTAATCCTTCTCAACCTCTTCCCAGCCAGCAGAACGAAAATCAATATTTTTATTGGATATAAACAAATACATATTTTTTTTATTTTCTATCAGATTAGCTAGGATGTGACTCGGTGTTGAGCTGCTAGAGACAAATGAGGATTAAAATAGAATGAGTGAGGATCCCATGCAGTGCAAACAATTCAACCCTCTCCACAAGGACAGCAAAACTGCAGTTTTTGCACAGTATAGTCCTATTTTTGCAATTTTTGTATAATGTGAAAAAGGGTTAAATATGGAACTTTTTTGTTTTTTTGGGTTTGTTTTGTCCATTGCAACTTCTTCACAAACCTCAGAAACAATTAAATATTATGATACATACTGTTTATTGTAAACATGCCATCGAGTATAATGGCACGCTGTCCACCCTTAGTCCAATCTTTCTCGTAATAATACGCATGGCACTTCTTCCTTTTTTTCTGAAGGACAGGGTTGAAATATGAATAGGCTGAGCTTCTCTTGAATGCCCACCCACCTATGAGCGACAAAGCTGAGGGAACACTGCTCCCAAGGCTTGAAGCCCGAAGGTCAACTGTACCTATTCACTTATGGCAGTGTCAATGTAAGGAATTCTGCGCAAACCAGGCCACAATTTCACGGCAAATTTCCACCCAGGAATACACGTGTTTGGGGAATGTAAAGGCGACCAGCGGGAGAGGGTTCTCCTGGATTAGGCCAGCTCATCAGTTTATCATTCATCAGTCAGCAGGGGAGAACGCAGGGGAGGAGGACCTAAATCCCTAATTCTCCCCAGCCAGTACCTTCCTTTGTAGGGCCCAAAAGATTAACGAGGGGGCCTGAAAGAACCTGATGAGTTTAAAGCTGTGGATGAGAGCGGGGTGAAAGGCAGCGCAGATCGGGACAGAGATACCATTAGAGACTGCCATAAATCCAGCCATGCTTATGGAAGGGGACTGTGCTTTAAAGAGCAGCTGCACTTTTTAACCTCCACCTTGCACTCTTAGAAATAAAGATTGCTAAAGGTCATAAATGGATCTTGGCTTAGATCTTCAGGTTTTGGAAAAACCTTAAATTAGTATAGGACCATGACATTACTTCTTAACTTTAGTAGTTTTTCACACTCACCATCTCATTTACAAAAATGGTTCTTTGAAAGAACCATCCATTGAAAGGTTCTTTAGTGAACTACATGTGGTTCTTCTATGGCATCGCTCTAAATTACCCATTTTGGCACCATTATTTAAAAAAATTGCTACATAGTACTAAACAAAACAGCTGATTATTTTCTAAAATTATTAGAGTATGTAGAGTCTGCGCATATGAAATCCAACAACCTTTTTGTCAATTTAAAACCTAAGGCTACAGATAGCATCATTGAGCTTGTAGAGCCTTTCCTTTCTGATTCTGATGTTTTGCTGCATTCTGCATATCGAGTGGGAATTTTGTTTTCAAGTTGTATCAAACTATAGTCAGAGTTCTTGAGAGAATTCATACCCCCTTTTGTCCCTCGGGATGAACAGAGACTATAATTTGCTAATTAAAATTATTCCAGTGATGCCACGCAAACGCTCAGAAACCATTTTAGTAGGCAACTTCAAACCCAATGGCAGTCATGAAATAACAAAGACATAATCGATTTAGCAAAGACATTTAAAGCTGCAGTAGGTGAGACTGAGATTAGCTGTGAGAGTACAGGCACACATAAATATCAGGATTAAATATCAGGATTATTACTGCATCTAAACTGCATACCAACACACTAAACAGTGCTGCAAGCACGCAACTGAAAGCACAAAATCATGTCCACATTACATTGTATTGTTTGACTACTTTAACAAATTCTCCAAAATGTTCTAGTTAAAAATAGCTATTTCTCTTTTAGCTTCATTGCTTAAATTCCAGCTGTATTAGCTTCAGTTGCCTGTGTTTTTCTACCACAGTGGTTCTGGTCCTCAAGTACTACCACCCTGCCCATTTTAAAGCTCCCCCTGCTCCCAACACACCTGATCCAGTTAATGAGTTAATTAATTAACACACCCTTCATGAGGTGAAGTGGGTGTGTTAGAGCAGGAAAACACAACAACATGCAAGGCAGTGGTACTTCAGGACCGGAACTGAGAACCACTGCCCTACAGACTTGACAACTACTACAGGTCACAATAACGTATAGGATATATAATAACATTCAAACAAGCGTAGGACAGTAAAAAATAGTCCCTGGCAAGTTAGAACACTGGATACAGTACTATGCACATGTCAGAGTCCACAATCAATGTATTAAAATTTCCAGTCAAAACAACCATTAAGAACAAGTTATTCACTTTTCAGGAGGTATTTCTGAGCAGATCAGGTATAAATAATTCACTTGCATGAGAAAGGGTAAATGGTAGTTAAAGCTTTCGTCTCTGAGAGAGAGAAGAAAATCCACATTTGTTTCTGTCCATCCTTCCACTATGGGAAAACAACTCAACACTATGGGTCTGAAAGAATGCATAACTGCTGTTACTAAAAAGGAAACAGATAAAAAAGAAAAAAAAATTCAAATCAAACAAAAAAGCTGCTGGTGTTCTCAGAACACCACCACCCCAGAACCCAGGCCTCAACTTTTAATGAGTTTGGGATTTCTTGAGAAGCAAAAAATGAGACTGAACTTTGGGTGTGGAAAAATATTCCTGCAGATGTCTTTGCAAAACTGAAAGTAACTCTCCTGCATACAATGGAAGCAGTAATAAAGGAAAAGGGTGGACAAACTAAGTACTAAAAAAAAAAAAAACAAAAAAAAAAAATCACTTTTAGTTGTCAGGCTTCTGTAATTTCCATGTAAATATATATCTTCTGTTTTTTTCACACTGAAAAAATTAATAACTTGTAGTTAATGGCTGTTCTGAGTGGAATTTAAATGAATGAAGGGTGTCACTGTACTGCTTGGTGTACGATTTATCATATTTTACCATAAGATAACTCTGAAAACTTCTGAATATTCTGCAATATATAGCAAAAACAGAAATCACAGAACGACATAAGTACCACAGAGTCTGCATAGTGTGCAAAGAGTGCACACACATCCAAATACACACAAACACACACCAAGTTTCCTTTAACCCAACTGAGGGGGAAAAAAAAGCCTTTGGGCCTGCATGCCTCACAGACCACTAATGATCACGCTAGCTCAATTTTACAAGTGGAGCTGGGTTTTTAAGAGTAACATTGATGAGGCACAACACCTTGTATGCCTCATGAATCAGTCTTCCCCTGCCTCAGAGATTTACTGGCACATTAGAGAAACTGGGGAAGTGACAGAGTTAAGGAAGCAGGAACGTAAACTGACTTGGTTGGGAAATGTCGGCAGATTTACTTTACAGCCTGTGCCTAAATGCAGGCATGATTTACTTCCCTTTAAAACACAATTTGAATTTCCTTGAGGGTGGCCAGACATGAACTCTCTTTCAGGTTGCCCCAGGTAAAGACCTGCACCAGGCTGCCCCCTAAGGGATGGCACATAACATGCTAAAATAAAGTGCTAAAAGTTTATATTAAAAAAGAGCGAGGGAGAGAGAACGCGGCAGAAACTTTTAATTTACTGAGCTTGCATACATTCTCTCATGTTTTCACACGACATCCTTTCACACTGTGTTACAGCCAGCATCAGGAGATTATGACAGGTGCGACAGCTCTCACTAAGCGAGCCTTTTATCAAATTCTTTCACTCTCAGAAATGAGCTGCTGAGGCCATTTGTGCTGTCCAGCAGAGAGGGGAGAGCCAAAACCTGGGCAAGTGCCAGCAAACAGCTCTCTATAATTTCAAGTGGAGGTCAGTTGCTCTTTAAAGGGCACCAGGGAACTTTCTCTTTGAAATGAAAGGCCAGTGGTTGTGTTTGGAAAGGATACACCAAGCTTTTATCCATAACAATGATAAAAGGAAAATGCTTAGCCGCACTCCACACACCTAGAACAAAACAGCAAATGTTTGGGCAGAGTCACTCACTATTCCCCTTAAGCCTGAATCAAACAATAGGCTTATAACCTGTAAGATATTAATTAACTTGTGGGTGTAACAGAAGAAATTGTAAACTCAGGAATAGTTTAACTATGTTTTGTACCAGGGAATAGTATGAGCTTCAGAGTAAACGTTGATAGTCCTATGTGCTATACAGGTGTGATTTACACTAACTTTCAGAAGTTTTTCAATAACATAAAACCAATCTTGTTGCTGATTTCTAATGTGATGCTGCTGTTCTATAGTTTTCAAATAATTTGTAGAAAGCTGTAAAAATGAAGAAATGTTTGACGATTAGATGATTCCATAACAACTGATGAAGCCACACCTGAATTTGGGCTGCAAAAAGCTGAATATGGATATGGCACCTCCTACCAGTGCTGTTTATCACTTGCAAATACACCTACTGGTCTGGCTGATCATCCTTCAAAAGATTTTAGTAGCGCTGAGCTAACCACTGACTTGTGACATCAATTTAGTGGGTACTCACTCATTAGAAGCTGTTTAGTTTTAGGAAACCCTTATATCAGACTAGGTGTCACGGGGTCATTTTGCAGAGCAATGCCTCACCAACAAATCATCACACCCCATTAAACCCACAGTTCTGAACATGCGCTTATACTGGCAAGGGGCAAAAAAACAAAAAAATCTGGCAAGGGGCAAAAAAAATCAAACTGAAACTAAACTTCTTGTTTCAGTTTCAGTTTGACTGCATGTGCTGCACTGGGCCAGTGTGATTTTTGAATACCCCACTCATGATTGTTATAGCACCAGGCCTGCCATGTATGAAAGCAGGGCTCAACAATTTAAATATCTAATCACAATTTTTCTGACCGATATTGTAATTGTGATTTAAATGTGATTATTTTCTATAAATTAAGCTTCTTTTAAAGGCCTTTTTTAAACCACCACATTCATTTTGTCTGACTTGAAAAATGAATGTAGAGTAATTTAAACTGAAATTTTAATCTAAAAACAATTTATTGTTCAGCCCTATATCAGAGAATATCTGATGCTTAAAAAGCTTGTTAAAATACTCATTAGTGGTTCCATCCACCTCTTGACAAAACTTCACACTGAGCTGTGTGGCTGACGCACCATTTTCCCAATTCCCTCTGCCCTGTCAACCTGATCGATCCATACTTAGGGTTCATCTGCAAATTAAGACCTGGAAAAGCTGTATAGCATCAATAACTTGTCATAAAATCAAAATTCTGAGTGCCTGTTATTCGAAAAGTGATGACCATATTTCACTGATAGCTACTCAAAGTAATTTTGGGACAAGAAATTACTATAAATACATAACTACAGTTATTTAATAACATTTACTGTTTGACATAGCTTCTTGTCATTTCCAAAACGCTCTAAATTGTGAACAAACCATTGTTTTTTTTTATTTAGAACATTTTAATCTACACTGTAAAAGCTATTGAATAACAAAGTATTAATATGACAAGTGATTCCAAACTTTTGAAGGTAACAGGCATCATTAATAGAGCCATGAATAGAACCAAGTACACCTAAACAGAACGCTATGTGGTGTTAATTTTTACAAGGTTTAATATTATAAACATTTACAAAATCTTTAGACAGAAAAATAAGAGACGAAGAAATAAAATTCTTTTTACCAGCAATGCTTTCCGGCCTGACACACACACACCGTTGTAATTCCAGCTATTGTACTGCAGCAACATTGATCCATTCTGTACTTCAAAAACCATTTTAACATTTACAGTTTTCCCTGCTGGGAATATAGTTGCCATTATGACTGTTCAAGTGCCTGTTTTTTTCTACTCCATTTTGTTTTGTACTTGGGAGAAAAGTCATTTGTTTGTGTATATGAAGGTGTTTCTCATGAGTAGATTTTAGAACTGTTAAACAGTTAAACAAGACAATTCTAAACAGACACAGCTTACCATGATTTAAACAAAGAGATTTAATTTGACTAAGAGACGTCACCCACGTAATTTCCAGAGGAGTCTTTGGGGTGCCTTTATATGTACTTGTGTGTTGAAGCAACACAGTGGGTATTAAAAATGAATTCCACTAAGGTAACAAATCGAGGTTGCAAACTGGCGAAAAGGC
>JAILXH010180937.1:0-15033 GCA_023558415.1 Piaractus mesopotamicus | reverse complement strand
AAAAAAAAAAAAACAAAAAAAAACTTTTTTCATTCTCACACACGCACATGCTTTCCATCCTTGAGGCTTTGTTGTTTCTAATTTTTTTTTTTTTTTGTAAGACACTCATCCTAATGCAGCTTTACCAATCAATTCCTTGTTTAGCTTTCAGGTCTTCTGTTAGGTCATTGTATATCAGAGGACTGCTTTTTCTCTTCCTTTTGCTCGGTGCCTCCAGTGCAAATTCAGATATGACAGTAGTCAGTGTGCAGTCTTTTCCACAGTACTGCTCTTGTGCAAGTCAGCTTTCCACTCTGAGCTCAGTCAAGCCCAAGCCCTTAAAGAGGAATTTCACTGATTTAAAAAAAACAACAAAAAAAACCTCATAATTAAATCATTTAGTCATTCAGAGTGGTTTTATGTGAAATGCGGCATTGTGGAGAAGCTTACTGAGTCCGAATTGTTCATAGTGGTGGAGACAGAAACCAGACGTCTGAAGAGTTTAATGCCTCCAAAAGCTACCTCACAACAAAATGTTAGATAAAATGGGTATGAATACGCTGCCTGATGCCTGAGACATTTACGATAGTTTTGAGATCAGCTTTTGGCCTAAAATGTATTTTTGAAAATCCACTGATGGCAGAGAAGTGCATGCAAGGCAAATCGTATCTAAAGAATAACATACGATTCCATTATCAACATTACACATAAAAAATCAGATGATGTGTAGGTTCACTGGCCATGTTGGATGGTAAATAAAATGGCTACATTTGCTACCCCTGGTTCCTTCAACACCACTGTAAAGAAGTCTAAGTTTCTTAATGAACCATTTTACATCAAACCAGTTAGAATGACTTATCTGAATTATGCAGAAATAATGAAAAATCTGTGGAATTTCCCCTTCAACACACACACACACACACACGCAATTCCTTTCACAGTCATCAGCAGTTCAGTCAAAGAATTGATTGATGCATGACTTCATTTAGAAACTGCTGATAAGCTTCAACATATTCTAATGGCAGAGATTAAGTTGGATACATTTTTCCTCCACCTTAGCTGAAAGTCAACCTTAGAAAGTGTTAAAGGGTCAAGGCTAAACTCCAAACCGTCCTAACACCATGAAACATTTCCCCTCTACACTGGCTGAAACATGAATGATTAAAATCTTTGACCAGGTCTTTCTTCCAACAGTCAAGAATATTGATATGAGAGGTGGTGACGAGTGCTGTTTGCTATACAGACTGTGGGAATGGTTGGATGTGCACGATGTTCACGAGCATTAGGTCTTTGCTTAGTTTTTCATTTCATATTCTTTGTTTTTTTTTTTTTCTTTTATTCACAATTTCTAACATGCATCTACATAGACATACGGCTTCTTTATCCTATATACAAATATGGTGTCACACCTACATAAAAGACCATCTATACACATACACGAATTTGACAACAGTTTTGAAGCACCTTTTTCTTTGACATTTTCATTGTTGGATAAATGTATCTTGTTGATTTGGTGGCTGTGAATGTCATACATGCTGCATGACAATTTAAGTTCAAGAATTCCAAACAGGAAGTTCAGGAATGCTTGGAAGAGCTTCTCGAGGCCTTTTCAGATTTGGAGGATCCAGGTCCAGGCCATGTCCCTGTGGGTGCACGCCGGCCCCCAGATGAAGCCTCAGACTTTCCTAGTGTCCCTGCCCGCTTATCGTCACTCACTTTGGTAGCCGAGTCCTTTCCTTTGCCCCCATCTTGAGATCCTAGCTTCATGGGCCCAAGCACTGTTTTGGCCACGCTGGTGAGCTGTGTGACGAAGCTCGACCTGTCGCCAGGGGAGATGGCACGTGATTTGCTTGCACTAGGAGAAGGGGCAGTAGAGGAGGGGGAAGCCGCATTCTCCTCCAAAACCTCCAGGAGAGACCTCTCATCCCGGGGGGCTCGGGCTGAGCTGGATGGGGCCGGAGTCTTCTCCTCTTTTGACTTGGATTGGGCTGGTCCTACCTCTGTTAGTGGAGCTTTAGCTTTGATGTCTGTACCTCCTTTTTCACCTCCTCCACTCAATGCCTTCATATTAGCATCCACAGTCTGGGTGCTCTTTCCAGACTTCCCCACCTCCACAGCTCCTGTCCTGGCAGTGGCGTCTCTCTCCCAACCCACTTTACCTTTTTCTTGCCCTTTTCCAACCACTGTCTGAACAGCCTGGTGTTTTAGCTCCTGTATTCCCGCAGTCTGGCCAGTGGGGGTCCGCTCAGGCGTTTTTGGATCACAGCCCACGCTGACAGTCTCTAGTTTCAATAATGGAGTTTTACCTCCAGAGGCCGCCAGTTCTTTACCTGCTGCTTTTGCTAAGGCTGCTGGAATGGAGGCCTGGGTTGCCTGGGACTTCGACTGTGCTTTGTCTTGCTTTGCAGGCTCAGAGATGCTAACAGGTGCTTTGGTTGACTCCAGTTTACTGGTTGTCTTTGATTGTACTGCCTCAGACCGTTTGTCTTTTTCAGTCAGTGACAAGTCGCGACTTAAGGGAGATCCCTGCCGTCCTATCCGGCTTGCCATTTGGAGTGCATCATCGCGGCATGCATCCGAGAGCTTGTGTGTGGGCGACTCGGCAGCAGGAGGAGTGGGTGGCACAGGGGAGTTTTCTCCTTCGATCTCCAAGAGGCTCTGCAGGGCATGCTCACAGTGGAAGGATTCCCGGCGGTATTCGGCATGCGCCACATCCAGACTGTGCTTCCTCATGGCCACAGAGAGGCTTCCCTTCTTCTCTGGACATGTGACAGACGATGCAAAAGACCCTGACAGTGATGAGGCTGATGGAAATGAGGGTGGAGGGGGTGGGCCCAGCTTCTCAGCCGACTGCACCCGCTGGAGAAGAGGTGAGCGAGGTGGTTCCGCACTTTTGGGCCGCGGGCGTGTGATTGGCGGAGAGGAGTGCAGCTTGGCAGGAAAGGTCTGTGTGGTGTTGGAACTGCCGACAGAATGGCCGGTGATGGGGGGTGGTGAGGACGTGGTCGGGGAAGGCGTGTGAGCCAGCGGAGACAGAGGGATGTTCCCAGCTGATTTGCAGCGTGATGAGCGGTACTGGCGGTGCAGTTTAGGGGAGAGGCCGTGCAGAGAGCTTGGCCGCATGTGCTGCGAAGCAGCAGGGGAGTTTGGTGTGGAAGACGCAGGAGAGCTACTCTGGGAAGATGTGCCTGGTGAGAAAGATGGAGCGAAAGGTTGGATTAACATTGGGCTTATGAGGGGTTAATGTTTTGGTAACAAGGAGTTAAAATCAAGCTAATAGCCACAAAACTATGAGGTTTATTGTACAGTTTATACACCAAAGTCATCGAGGCTTCCATTCATTATTCAATAAACAATTGGTTTCTGGATAGGTACAGTAGTCAGCGATTGTAGTTTGTCACTAGGGAGATGATAGGTTAGTTTCCACCCGATAACTATCGTCATTGTGCTCTTGACAGCAAAATACACCTGGGGGACTATCCCTACGGGCCTGTAGTGGGCTATGTATGTTGCTTTGTGCAAAAGTGTCACATGAATATAAGGCACTGCATTTAAAGCTGTACCACTGAGTGCTGTGTTATTGGAACTGACCGAGGTAGGCAGAGTCTGGTGGAGAACGGTAGGTCTGCGTGGGGGAGCGGGCTGACAGGCCGTGGGTTGGGGAGCCAGGGAGACTGTCCCCAGATGACAGAGAGCGGTTCAGAGAAGACAGACTGCGGCTGGTGTGCAGGAGGTTTGACTGTTTAGTGATCTTACGGAAAAGAGAGCTTCGTTTCTTACTGCATGGACAGAGAGAGAGAGAGTGGGAGGAGGGATGACAGGAAGAGAGAGAGAGAGAGAAATAGAGGCAGATGGAGGAAACAGCATTACTAGAGAAGAATATAACATTAAAGAAATACACTAATGGTGACATTTTGTTTTATTAATAAGAAGGAAAGGTTTAATATATATAAATGGCTGGATGCCCTACCTCTCCTGCCCCTCTTTAGTTATGGATCTCTTGTTGCGGCGGGCCATCTTGGCCTTGTAGCTGGCCTTGCGTGCAGGCCCGATTTTAATGGAGGTGTTCTCAAACGGAGTTGTGGTCACTGTTACCTTATTACCACTCTGAGCAACAAACAAATAAAAAGACCTTTAAATTAAATCTAGGGAAGCCACTGGGGTTGCACAATATGGACATAAATTTTGATGTGCAATAAAGTTTCTGGATATTGCGATAATAATAAAGGAAAAAAAAAAGTATTTAAAATAATACAATTTCTGTGAGTCTCTGGCTGGATGTGCGGCAGATACAGACCCAGCTTTTTTGCTTTTCTTTTGTAATCAATATAACATTTACATTATTTTTTAAATTTAAGTTTATTTAAAAATAACAGAAAGCAGGTGGATTTTTCCTCCCATTTCTTGACTTAGCAAAGTATGACTGTAAGCTTTCTTTTAAGCAAATTACAAAATTACAGAATTGCCATTCACTAGTTTAATGAATAGTGATATTGTGCAGTTTAATGATAAAGTTAAACACTAGCCTGCAGTGCAAATGTTTGTCCATGCACATGTACGAGCTTTGTATACAGGTGGATAGCAGAGTGGATAAGCCTTGCACAGAGGTAACAAGGTTTGACTGGCCCACTGAGAAAGGCACACCACTACTAACTAAAATATTAGATATGGCTCCTTGCATTAAATTCCCTCCCTTATAATTACTTCACTCTGGTGCTATGCATACATAACTTAATTTGTCCTGGTAACCATTCTGATATTGCTGCTTTGTATTTATCACAAAAACTCACATTGCAAAAACTTATACTGCGATGTGACTAATTGCGCAGGCCTAGAAACCATTACAACCCACCAAGGAATCCCTGTTTGGTCCCTTACCTTCAGAATAAGTTCCACCACCTCTGTATGAACCAATCCATGGACAGACTCTCCATTCACATGGGTGATAAGGTCACCAGCACACAGACCTGCCTCCTGGGCGGGTCCACCACACTCCACATGCTGTGATTGGAACAAAGCAACATCAATAAACCACGTCCATAAATAAATTTACTGATGGATGACAGAAGATCTAGATTATGTTAAAACAAAATGTTCTGCCCAAAAAATGGACACTAACATGTTCACATAATAAAAATGAATTTCCAGCAGGAGTCCTTACCCAAACCATATGATGGACACTGTAGATGTTGCTGTCTCCCATGTAGACTCGGATGGCACGGAGAGTGAAGCCATACTTCTTGCCCGAGCGTTGGATGGTAATTGGTGATCGTAGCACGCTGACGGAGGGAGAGTAGTCTCGGCTGGGGGACGAATCTCGTGAGGACGGGTTGGAGGAAACGGAGCGAGGAGACATTGGGCTGGCCAACGGAGATGTCCCATGCTGCTCTACTATGAACAAAAAAGGACACAAAGCGTCACTTATGCAAACCACCAGCATGTAGTACCCCATAAGACTTCTTGCTGGTCTGGACATACACAGAAGTTACTACAGTGCCAGTACTACGGCCCCAGTGGTAGAATTAATTAGTCAAGGAGGTGAAAGAAATGACTGAAAAGGGGTGGGGCAAAACTTTTGTAAAAATAAATAAATAAATACATCAAAATAAACTAAAATAATTAAAAAAAAAACACAGCTGGCTGAGTGACAAAATGCAACTAAGCCACTGACCGACTACCTCTCATGTCATGTGTAAGGTCTCGTTCAAATGGTAGCTGAATTAACTTAGCTGTGCCTTCCTCATGTGCGACATATTTATTCTATGCACACTTAACTAATTTTCCAAATGAAAAGACATTTTTTCACATATTGCTGTGTATGCTCCAGATGTTAATCTGATCTTTCTATTGTCAGTACAGAAGGTATTACTGTTATACAGGAAAGATAAAGCTAACCCGCCTGTCCAAAATACTCTGAGGCGTCCATGGATCTTGACCAGACTGGTCAATTTCAGTTTACCGAATCTGTTTACCGACAGTAAACTTGTCTATTCACTATTCAGTTATTTACCACAACATTTATAATATGAGCCTGAAGTTTAGCATCTGTGTGACCTTCTATCTTACCTGCAGGTATGATGACGGATAAGGCAGTGGCGGAGGCAGACTTTATGACCTTGGTGCCAGTCCGAGTTTGAGTGCGTTTCTCCCCATCAGCAGAGAGCTGGTGATGCCGTGCTCGTCTGAGAACAAGGTCACTCGTAGCTCTCGGCCCAAAGAGGTCTGGAACATGTAGTGGTGCTGATGCCATGGCAGCATCAGCAGGCTTCAGCAGTTTGTCTGGAAAAAGAACAGATATAAAGACACTAAGACTTAAGAATTTTAATATTTCAGGGACAGAGTGGTTTTATCATGATGAAACTACAAATACATGTAATTCTAGACTAATAGGAAATATAAAGTTTGACTTCTTGGTAAAACCCCACAAACCTCCTCCTGGTGTTCCTGGCATTCCTGGTCCAATAGGAGAAGACTCTACTGGGCCTGAGCTGACCGGCATAGTAGCGCCCTCCAAGGACGTTCCTCTGGCTTTTACTGGCGGCTGTCGTGTTGGTGTCTCTGCTTCACCCTCTAGTGGAGAAGCAAAGCGATGAGTGTCCATTAGAGCAGAGAAACGGCGGCGAGCACCAGACGGAGGACTGGAGTCAGACTCAGTGAAAGAGGACTCTGAGCACGAAAGACGCTTCCTACAGCAAGAGAAAGAGAAAAAAAATATTGAATTATGTTAAAGGGAAAAAAGATTAATTATAATAAAACATAAAACAGGGTGCACACGGATAGAGGATATGCCACAATCATTGATAAAATGGACAAAAGAAATCAAAACCTGTCAGGCCAGCATGATTTATGCTCTTTTTTCATATTATCAACTAACATCTCAGGTGAGCCCGTCCTCCATGTTTTGTCTCTCATTGTGAAGCTGCCCAGGCTCTCTCTTTTCCCCCGGTCATCCCGATGACCTTTAGGCTCTCTTCGGGTCACCACGGGCTTATGCTCCAGTTGGGACAGGTGCTCCATACTGCTATACACCTGCAGTTCATGGAAAAACAGAGGCATAGAAGTGTGGATGAAGGTGTGAGAGAGCAGGACAAAAGACAAAATCCGATAAAAAGAGAAAGTAAGAGATGGTTAAGGAGGAAGGGAGAGAAAGAGAGAGAAGTCTAACCTTGCTGAAGCGAGGGGAGCAGGAGGAGAAGCGATGAATCTCTACAGGCTCATCATCATTGGTGTCATCTTCATCAAAAGAGTGAACATGATGGTACCGCTCTGAACGTGCTGAAAGAAAAAAAAGACGAGTAAGAACATGGACACAAACTCACACTTTCTCATACACACGGACACACACACACACACACACACACACAAAGCCACTCACTATCAAAGTAGCTGGTGTCCTCTTCTGACTCCAAGTGAGGTATGAACTCAGCTTTCTGCCTCAGCAAACTGTTCCAGTCCAGTTCAGAAAAGAAGGGGTGTTGTTTCACTTCAAATGCACCACCTGGCATACACACACACACACACACACACACCACAGAAAAAGAACAGTCACTAAATACTTTTACTGACTTTGATTTATGAAAATGGAATTAATTTAGCAGTACTGCACCTGATGTGACCACTGGTTAGCCTAATTTAGCTTAGACAGCCTAGTTTAATATAAACACCTCAATGTCACTGCTGGACTGAGTATAGTCCACCAACCAAAAATATCCAGCGTCCTGTGGGGAGTCCCACTGATGAATGACTAGAGGATGACCAACACAAACTGTGCAGCAACAAATGAGCTATCATCCCAGACTTTACATCTGCAAGGTGGACCAACAAGGTGGTGTGTCTAATAGAGTGGACAGTGAGTGGACAAAATGTTTAAAAACTCCAGCAGCACCGCTGTGTCTGATCCACTCATACCAGTGCAATACTCTAACATGCCACCACCATGTCAGTGTCACTACAGTGCTGAGAATGATTCACTCCCCACATAATACCTGCTCTGTAGTGCTCTGATGGAGGTCCTGACCACTGACTAACAGGGTGAAAGGTGACTAACAAAGTATGCAGAGAAACAGATGAACTACAGTCTGCAATTGTAGAACTACAAAGTGTACCTGTATGGAAAGTGAAGAATGTGTGTGGAAACAAGGACGTGGTTTTAATGAAGTGGTCAGTTGGTGTTGTTAACTTAGTGTAGCTTAGTAGTACATACCTGTACCCAGTCTAATCAGTGGGTTGGTCTGGAGTAAAGCAGAGATGAGGTGCTGGGCATCTGCAGGGAGTGCTTCATCACCCTCAGGCCACACAATGTCATCTACATAAACAGAGATAATAAAAACAATGAGATTTACGGTAGATGCCATAATAGTGCAAAAGTTCTATATATTTTGAAAATCTTTCCTTAATCCTAAAGAATTTTTAACTGAATCCATGTAAAGAGGTTCTGATCAATTAGGCCCATTTATAAATCACATTCTACAGTTAGCGTGACAATCAGAAGTATGTTAGTTACTCACCGGAGATTACCTGTCCGAACAGCTCCTCGGGTGTGTCCCCGAAGAAAGGTACACAGCCCACCAGGAATTCATAGAGGATGATGCCCATAGCCCACCAGTCTACAGGCTTACCATAACCCTGCCGCAAAATGACCTCTGGGGCAATATATTCAGGGGTGCCACATACCTGAAGGCAATGGTCAGATGTAAGGTTACTTTTTCGCCCTATTGACAGGCAGAGTAAAAGTCGTCACACACTAGAGGTCATGATTGGGCCAAATGATCCAAACAGTCCAGACTCTTCCCTTATTTAACACAACTGACTCCACAAATTTAAATCATTTAATTGTAACCTGCAAGAACAGAACTAGGTGTATTGAAACAGGGAAACACACTAAACTCATCAGTGCAATTTAATGCTGGTTTAGTGGCACCTCTACACTATAACGTTTGACTGGATCTATAGATACTAAGCTGATGAGCTGAAACATCCTACCTCCAAAATTATTTACCACAATAATTTCAGTTAGATTTCAATTTAGGGTAGTAGGTTTTACAGAATAACATTTTGTAAGTTCAAAATTTTCTCCACACACAAAAAGACTGACACCAATGGGGTTCTAACTTCTGTTGTAAGCTTCCATTTTGGATACAGATCTGGGGAGTGGTGGTGACTCATGAAACTGCAGGAGAAGATACTGCCACACTATTATTAACTTTTGTTCATTCAAGGTTACGGAAACTTACAGGTCACTGCCATTCAGAATTTATTTATTATTTATTTATTTATTTTTACGATGATAGCTGTCTAGCTGACTATAATTTACATTTTGTTTGCATTATTTAAATTGTGTGTTTACGTCTCAACTGTGCTTGTATCGTCATTTGCTTGGTAACAGATATAACAACTGATTATTGACCTTGACTGAGTAGTCTAGGATGTCCTAACTTGAGATAAAATAAGTTTGTATAAAATAGGAAATAATACCTAAATTAGGAATAAATTAAATGAAGAATATGTAATATAAATTCATGAAAAACCTTATTTTGAACATGTCAGATTTTAACTTCGGACTAAAGATAGGAAGTTCAGAAATATAGTCCCTGCTAACTGGAAAATTTATCTGCCAATTATAGTGGTGTCTGCAATGGTTCATCTTCCATGTCAGTCAGCAGAAAGCACCACATAACATTTAAGTCCGTGATTATTGTTTATTTAGAAAGTCCTAATCACAACTTATGTTGACTTAAATTCCCTCAAGAAAAACAGCCCAACAGTGGGGGTTCTGTCAATCCTAGAGAAAACACTGCTTAGAAATCAACCCTCTATGATCTACTGGCGCTGTACTATAATGTTACATTACTACAGGTCATTGTGCAGTAAGTGTTGTACCTGTTTGTCAAGGAACTCTCTGGTGTCCTTCTCAATGTGGCCTTCGTATAGGTTTGTGGTAAGACTCATTAGACCCATCTTAGACAAGCCAAAATCAGTCAGCTTAATGTGGCCCATAGATGTTATCAACAGACTGTGAAACAGATGGAGAGAGGGGGGAGGGGGAAAGCAACAAAGAGTGAGAGGGTAAGTGACAGAAAAAGGGCAAAAAAGGTACAAAGTGTAAATATAGTACATGGGGAAAGTCTTTAAAATTCAAATCTATTTTAAGACTGAAGGATCCGTGAGAACCCTGCTTGAAGGCATCCCGTTCTGATTTTATAAAACCTTTCATGAATTCTCATGCCCTATGTCACAGTGTTTTCTGAGAAAAAGACAGCTAGTATCAAGTTACTCTGTTAGTCACTGAGAGTTTATGTAACGTACTTTATGTAGGTCTATGACATACATCTTTGGTAGAGGTCTAATGTGGATATTTATGGTAGTAGCTTTTGCGTCACTATACACAATCAGATTTAGTGGAAATGAGGGTAAAAATCCAATTAACCTTTATCGGAAACAAATGACAATCCAACAGGGATTTTACAGACTCCCTGAAGCAAACCGTCAGCTGTGATACTGTAAGCTGACACATGTTAATTATGTAATTGACACAATTTCAGCTTCACTGGGTCAATCACTTGTGCTCTGGGTATATAAAATGCTGTTGTGTATTAGATGTCAGTGTACATTTAAACTATGAGGACTGTTTGTAGTAAAATGGCAAATACGTACATTTTTATGTATATGTACAAGTTTAGATTCATATCTGCTGCAAAAGAATTTTGTAATACAAATGTGCATGTATTTCAAATTAATAAGAAATAATATAATAAGATATAAATCAGGTCAAACACATAATGAATTATAAGAAAATAATGTGGATTAATATTATGATGTATTTTCACCGAGTATTTATCCCTAGACGTTTAAACTACATTGCACCTTAACAGTGCCAAATAGTAAATGACAGCTTTCACTAGACCCTAGAAAGTGGAAACTACAGGACACCAAGTGGCATCTTACTTGTCAGGTTTAAGGTCACGATGCACCACTCCATAATTGTGTATGTATTCAAGAGCAAGAACAGTCTCAGCAAAGTACATGCGAGCCATCTCCACAGGTAATGCTCCAATGTTCTTTAGCAGTGTGGCACAGTCTCCTCCTAACAGCACAGAAACAAATAGTTAATAGTTAGTTTAGCCTGCTATTAAATTTAACGGAATATTACTTAATCTGATGATACTAACGAATGAAGGGACAGGTAGGATGCAAACAAAACTACTGCACGTAAAACAAACTTAAAAGATGCACTCCATTCATTGCTAGTACTTCATAACATTGATAACAATGATGTAATGCTAGCAGTAGCCAGTTAGCTTTATGCAAATGAGATTGTACTAATCAATTTGTATTTTCTTATTAGCAACATAAGCATATCTGACTGAAGCAATCTTTTAAAGGTACTTTCTCTACTAAACAGTGACATTAACTTTGAAAGCAACATTCTCTCTCGGACAGCTGTTTTTGTGGGCTTCACAAAAGCCTTTTTTGTGGAGAAGCTTTATGTTAATAAGGTGCAAAGGTTAAATATTTTAAGTTAGTAAGTGTAAAAAGGGTCCTAGACCTTGAGCCTAAATCAAATCAAGCAAGCTGAACATCTGGCACCACCATCATAAAACTCTTGTTTCCACACTCTCTTGTTTAAAAAAGTTAAATGATACATTTACAGGCCTTTTAGGACTTTCTATTGTCTTTTAAGACATGCACAGATGGGAGCTACCATTACTTCCACTCTCTCATACTACCAGCATCTCAAAAGAAATTAGACAGAAGAGAGAAGTTAGTGTCAGCAGGTGTACTTAAATTGCTTTTCTGTTGTCCTTCGCCCCGTCATAAAATGTTTAACAGAAAAACAAAAGCTGCATCTGGTTGAAACACTACGTGTTTAAAATGTCAGAGAAAAATCCTCCATGGAAATAAGTACACACCCTTTAAAACCAAAGGAAAGAATGTTTTACTGCAGAAGAGACACAAACAAATTTAAAGAAATAAAATATGGAGAGCATTTAGAGTGAGACATCCGGTCAACAATATCAACCAGACACTGGACAATGAAGTGCAAAGCCGGACACCTGGAGACCTTGCTCAGAGTGTATGTGCTTTCATGTCATACCCAGCATGTACTCTAAGGCTAAAATGAGGTGTGCATGTTCGCAATATCATACCCTCCACATACTCCATGACCATGCAGAGGTGTCTGCGAGTCTCAAAGGAGCAGAACATGCTGACCACAAAAGGGTTTTCGGCAAAGGTGAGGATGTCTCTCTCCACAAAGGCCTGCTGGATCTGGTTCCTCAGTATCAGGTTCTGCTTGTTGATCTTCTTCATAGCAAAACGCTGCCGTGTCTCTAGGTGGCGCACCAGGTATACAGCTCTGAACACAAATAAACAAGCATTTTAATAAAAGACTAAACTTTCCACTCTTCAGTTTAGCTGTGCATCACTTTTCAAATCAAACATGCATCTTCAGTTTGTTTTCACAACTTAGATAAAAAAAGACAAGTACACGTCCTAGTTTATGCATTTGCGATCAAAAAAAAATCTAATAACAACAACAACAACAACAACAACAACAATAATAATTCCCTAATAATTTGAGTTTGCAAAAAAAACAACCAAAAAAACAATAGTAAATCAAAAACTAGCTTTTTTGGTCAGATAACTTCACATCTCACCCGTATGCGCCGTTGCTTATCAGTTTGATGGTCTGAAAGTCAGCTTCACCAGGTGGCTTCATGACTCTCATCTTTCCCTGATGGAAAAAAAAACCAAAACAACATTTTGTACAATTTATATATAAAAGATAATTTCCTCCTCCCTCCATCTCCTTCTCTCTGAGCTGGAGTTTGTTTTCTTCAAAAGTTATTTATTGCTGAACATAACAGTGGCCTCATTCTGAAACATTTAAGCTAAATTTAGCTTCATGCCCTGTCAGACAAAAAGTGATGTGTCACAGGTTCTGAAGATAACAGGATATAAACTGCAAAAAGTGGTCAAATATCAATAACAAAAGCTATTCTTCAATATTAAATATATATAATATATATAAATATTGTTATGCTTTCTGTAAGTTCCTTTTGCCGATTACTGGCTTAAAAATTGCAAAGAATGATTCTCTCAGCTCTGAAAGCAAGGAAGTTAATGAGAGGAACTTAGAGTTTGCTTTTTCTCAGTTTGCTAATCATGCTAAATGTAGGATGGTAAACTGATAAGTGGATTAGTTAACAGACCTGAGAAGTGCATGATGACTATAAGTGGGGTGGGAGCATACATCAATATTCACATTCTGTGCATGTAACAATATGCATGTACAAGTGAACAATACACATATTTTCAGGTTTGATACAGACCCTCCCCCTCCCCATCCACTTTAACTAAAAGGATAAAGGTGTCTAATTTTGACTATGGTTTCCATGAAAGACAGCGGATGAAAGTCCCTTGGAAGACAGAGGGGTGTATCAATGACATAGTTTTAAATTTCACACTCAAACTTTTCAGAATTTTAGATATTACATTGAAATCGCTACACCCTTATATGTGTGTATCAAGTCTGACAGTGCAAGTGAACTGATTTGCGCTGTCTGTGTGCTCTTACCTCTGCAGAGTCATCAGTCTCAGGTGTCAGGGGACCCTCGCTGTCATAGCTGTCCAGGTTGACCATTTCTACATTACCAGAAGCCAGGAGTCAGTACATTAGTCCATATATATAATTTGACATACATACATTTACTGGTCCCTTTGTTAATTCTAAACCACTCCAAGCCAAATACCACATTTTAATATCCACATATTATTCTACACTCTCTCTCACTATGCCATTTAACTGCCCTGTCTCCCCAAAGCACACAAGCAGTATATTACTTACTACAGTATGTATACCTTATGTTTATAGTATATGCAGTATGTGTGTGTTTGCTCTACTGGCATATGCCACAAATTTGTGCTGCAGCCTCGTGTCTCATAGTCTATTCTCTGAAATGCTCTATCCCTCTGTCTTTATATCTCTCTCTATACATCTCTCTCACCCTCCAGAGGGTCTTTGGTCAGGCCTAGCTGGCTGATGATGTAGCGTGGGATGTCTGTTTTCATTAAGTGTCCTTCTTTGGCATGGTCCTCCGCCGCCTCCAGCAAGTGGTAGAACTCCTCTGGGTTGAACTCCTACAAGAAGAGGGGGACACACTTCGGCATGAAGCACGTCTTATTCAGATCAATAGGTTATGACTGCTGCAGGTTACTCCCCCACATTTGAGAAGCTCTCAGAGTTTTGATACACTGGATAGAGCTGCTTTCATTCTAATTTGTTTTTAGCGGGCATAATTGGACATGGGGGAGCTTCGATAGAAAATGAGGATTATAGATTTTCCATTTAGCTTACTGCCATAGTTGGACAGAAAGGCTCAAACTTTTAAATTATGCCCTGCTGCAAAGAACCACAGACATGACTCAGAGAGGACTGTGGCTTCAAGGGGCGCCGATAGCTGCAGCATGCTCACAAGGCAAATAGGACTTTCAATATAAATGCAAATGTAATCACAGGCTGGTTCTCTCCGTCTGCCTCTTTCTATCTCTAGTGGCTCAGTGGCTGTTTTTGCAAAGTAACATATGTTCATAAAGCTGCTGTTCACAAGTTTGGAAAAGGAGAGGAAATTAGTTTTGTGGCATAACAGGATTTGCTGTGGATGGCGAGACAGAAAATATGAATGAAAGGAAGAAAGAAAAAGGAGAAAAAACAAGACTCACCAGACACTCTAGGAGACGTGCAGGGCGAGAGATTATGATGAGGAGCTTTTTCACAAGCTCTATGACGAAAGTCAGTTCTGAACTCTCCGACCGCTCATGTGCCTGAGAGACACGGAGAAAAAAAATGGGGGGTGGGGGTGTTAGACAAAGCAATTTATTCAAAAGGATGACCTATTGTTTACCTCTTGGGAAACTAAATAAATGGAGAGAAATTGATGGGGGAGAGAACAAATGCAGCAGATGAAATGTAAAAGATAGCTTAAGGGGCAAGACAGAGTACCAACACTCAGAGATAAGACAAGAGAGGAGTGTGGACACATAAGCCTGCAGGGA
>JAILXH010180904.1:7043-20243 GCA_023558415.1 Piaractus mesopotamicus | reverse complement strand
CCCCCCCCCCCCCCCCCACCCCACACAGACCTCATGCACCCTCCACACAAATTCGCACACACGCTCCTCACCAAACTCTGCCAACCAAACTCCATGTGCTACACATTTTCCCCCAATTAGGAGCAGACGCCGGTCTTCCCCACTGCCTAAGCCCTCACAAGCAGAATCTCTCTCTCTCTGGCTCTTCAACATATACCAGGAGGCCCTATTAATGTGACCACAAAATATTCACAGTTAGGAAAATAAATAAATATCAACAAGAAAAGATCAAGAGTAAAGTGCTATTATGAGCTGCTGGGCACTGGAAGAGAGGGAAGGAGGACTGCACCCAGAGCTCCAGCCCAAAACCAAACCCGCCGCCATGGCTGCACCACACACCAAGCCACAACAACAATAACAATGGTGTTATATATCAGTTCACTGCTTGTTGTGACATCTGACATTGTTGCATCACTCCATAACAAATCGTTTTCAAATCAGCTTTGGGTGACTTCTTATAAACAATTTAACAATGGGTGGAGGTGCTTGCATGAGGTCAGAGATGAAATATCAGCTCTGCTATGAAAGACTTCTTTCTCCTCTATAGCTTCATAACAGAAAAACTGTGCTGGCTGCTAGCTGCTAGCGTCACTCTTGGCGTGTGAAGCCTGCTGAGATGTATGTTCAGAATTCCCTAAAACTAACATCATCATCTGAGGTGCTTTTAACATGCCAGTGTTTCCCTTAAGACTTTTTCAGGCCCGGCTGTAGACCCTTTAAAGCTACCAATGTCATATGTGTAACCATGAAAGGCACACGGGGCTGGAGTGGACTCATAGCACAAAATTATTTTTAAAAAATACAGTGAATATACTACACATGTGAATACACCAAGTTTTAAGGTCATCTTCACATTTATTTTCAAGAATTGCAATGTGATTGACTGATTAGGAATTCATTTACATTCAGGTAAATATCCAAAGGGTTAATGTGCAACTGAGTTTTATAGTTAATACAGGCCAAAGTAGTAATGGTGTCTAGGAATAGCATTAATAGTTCCTAAAACTAACACCAAATTAAGTCTACAAGAAAACACAAATAGACATGTTTTTGATTATTAACACTTGAAGAATGTTGACTGATTATGCCTGCAATCATCCTGATGGGCAAGCTTTCGCAGGTTTCCTTTTTGATAAAAGGACAAAGATGAAATGCCATGCTTAACTTTTATAGTTTTTTTTAAAGAGTAAAACACCATATTTCAACATATTTCAAAAAGTTTTTACATTTAGTTATAAATATTTCAAGTATAGTATAGTTATTAGATAATAATTATTTTGGCCAAAAAATGCCACATAAAAAACTGAACACTATGAAAAAAACTTTGCCTGCCAGTAACATTCTAATGTCTATATCTCATCCAAGCCTGGTGGCACATGAGTTTCAATGGTAGTAAAACACTGTATGCATAAGCAATACTTTACAAAATATAAGCACATTATTTAATACCATTTATCTTGGTAAGGTGTGTGTTGGCTTGTAACAAATACAGTAGTAACAAGAATTCAGTTTTTTTCCAAAAAAGTAGTTATGTTGAGCAAGAATTCTTTTCAATGCCCCCAGCCATCGCATGGAATTGTTCAATTCCAACACCAGCACACTTGATTTGACATAATGAGCTACTGCTTAGCCAAACAAGGAACTGCACGATAACCCAAGTAACACTGGTCTGCCATGAGATGTTTGAAAAAGGTTAAATGAACACACTGACAGATGTAAAATCACTTCTTTTTGTAGTAATATTATTTGTTATTTCTAATATAAGTGCTTTTTTCTTCTGAGTAAATAAACACTTACCGACCAGGTAAACAGCTTTTTAAATATAATTTTCTCAGGTGCCTAAAACTTTTGCACTGTACTGTACATACTGAAATTGGGCAGGAAATCATGTCATCCCTTTAGAAACAATCTGTTTTCAGCCTACGGAACAACAGATGTAGTCATTCAGGATCACTTTACTGTTTAATTGGCAATTGCATAAGGACTGGAGTCCATTATTTTTCCCCAATTAACAAACAGCATTTTAGTACAAGAAATTGTCATCATGCTCAGCCAAAATGTCTCTGATTTTAATGCCTGGCTTTCTTTACTGTTATCATTTGTTGACAATGCTTCTCTTTTACACATGGGTACATTGTGATGATTTCACATAATCTGCTCATTGCTTATAATGACCTGCTGCTTAAACAAAGCTTGAAAGCACAAGGCTCACCTCATATTTCAGCCAAGTCAGAGTAATTTCAAAGTGACTGTGGAACTGCAACATTAGCAATGGTCTTAACATAAACAGAAAACATTACGTAAAAATATTGACATAAACCGAAAACAACCAATGGGTGCAATTTGTTCTAATCTATGTCTTGAGTTAGCCATGTCATGACATTATTTAATCTAATGAATATACAATGAATAATAAAATCAGATCTTATTTCTGGAATCAATTTTATAAAAAGCAACATCTAGGACCCACTCATTTCACAAACCACCTTATCTACGCCCCACACCAATGAAGAAACATGTCCATCTGCCCACTCATAAGATCTTTTGCATTTCACAATACAAATACACATAATGATAGAATATTAGCCAAATATTAGACAACTCTTTCCAATGCCTTCCATTTATATAAGATCAAACAGGCTGATTACTTACACTACTTTTTAAAATCATCTACACAATGGATTTTTTTTCCCACTCATTTTGTCTCCCACTATGACAAAAAGATATGTCAGCATTTGACATTTTCGTGATACATAATACTTTTACGATTTGTATATGGAAACAAACAATATATATAAAAAATACTCTATACATAAAGATATCATTATTATTATTATTATTGTTATTATTATTATTACTATTATTATTATTATTATGATGTGATATTTCGCTTTTGTAAGGTTTGATAGGTAGGAGTAAACAAGATGCACCAGCAAAACTTGTATGCATGTTTAAAAATGCTAAAAAAAAAAAAACAGAAACAGTTATACTCAGGTTTAATGCACACCACTATATCCATTTAAACAGGACTTATGCTCTCTTGAACTGCTGCATAGTGAGAATTTAACTTGTGATCTCTGGACAACAGGGCAAAACCTGAGACAGATACACTAAATGGAATCTAAATCTCTTTAATGAAACATGCACTTCATTGTGATATTGCACACTCTTATTTATAAAATTATGTAATTAGCTATGTCACAGGCCATGATATGGGAGCAGCAATGAGACTGTAATCTGCCACTGCCAATCAAAGAAAACAAAATAAAAATGCTACATATTACTAGGGGTGAAATAAAGTATTTATAACAATATGCGTTACATAGTCTTAAAATTGTACACATTAAACAGATATAGAACATATAATCTTAATAAACCTTTAAGGTATTTACTGCTAATTTTGGGTTAATGTAAGTGTAAAAAAATAACTCTACTACAATCACTGCATTCATTATTTGAGCCCAAGAACAGTCTTGTATTGTGAGTAGTGGTCCACTCATATGGTTGTAACAAAATGCACTATTAAAATGGAAAAAATCTTTCATTAGGGTGAAATTTGAACAAATTAGAAAAATCCTGTTAATCACATTTAAGACCCCAGAAGGAAGCAATTAACCATGACTATTTTTTAATCATTTGAGAGCACTAATTGTATTTTTTTTAAGGTTTAGGCTAATGTCATTAAGCATATTATACTTGTGTCTCTAAACACTTCTACAGAACTTTTAAAAATGATCACAAGCTAACTTTATAGTATTAGTAGAAGTACTGAAAGAAAAAGAAAAAAAACTGAGTACAAGCCACTACTGACAATGTAGCCTGGTCAGATGAAGGATGTAGAGTGTTATCCAAGCCCAGAGACGGAAATGTGCAGCGTGTAATAAAATAGGCCTTTGGCTTGGCTAATCAGGTCTAAGCAATAACATCTCTTAATCAGCATCATACGCTCTAACAGCCTGTTGATTAATCACAAGCAGGAGTGCTGAGTAGCTGCATGGGTGGCATTCAGTCTGGTCTACACATCAACTTACAAACAGAGACTTTCAGTAATTAATTTAGCAATGAAGACAGGATAACCCACAGACACCCATGCATGACTCCTTTAAAATACATCTGTCATACACAACATGAGTTCACACACATGCAAATCAACCAAAAAAAAAAAAAAAAAACACTAATGGTCTCTTAGAGACAGCCACAAGTGTGTTTTTACTATATGTAGATGAAATGGAGAATTCATTGTATGCATAAAGTCACATACACAGAGATTCAGTCCAACATACACACAGACACTCATTTCTTCACACGGCGCATGAAGAAGCAGACTGTTTTTTTTTCTCCTTCCCACATCAGAGGAGGAGAGGGAGCAATAAAGGATTAAGTTACAATGACTCGCTCAGATAGGAGCTGTAATTTGGGCCAGAAAAGGGTAACCCACTGAAAACTTGCTTTTGCACAATAAAGAATATATTAGAGGCCCTAAATGGTTGAGGGAGTCATTTGCTGCGTATCAAAATTACAATGTGCATAACAGCCCTATGCGGCTTTCATCCAAATTCAGGCGAGATGGTGCGTAAACTGGGAAAACAATGGAGCCTGTTCTGTTGTAGGCTACTTAATGCTTTCAGCTACTGAACTTTTTCAGTGTACTTATTTATTGCCCTCCGCATCACTGCCTACTACTGTTTTCTATTTTATTGGTGCATGCCAGGCAACACAGCCTGGGAGTATTTGGGAGAAGAAATAAGCATTGTGACTTTGACCATTTTCCTTATAGTGATAGAGAAAAGGCACAAAAAGGGGGACAGGGCAAAGGAAAACATAGAGGAAGTCAACCACAAGATAAAGTTGCACTTTAAACTAAAGGGCTCATTTAAAGATTAGACTAATCAAAAATTAGAGTTTGTTTCACATGACCAGTAAATCTCCAAGTCTTAGTGATAACACCTTCAGGTTTTATTTGGCTTCAAACAGCACAGAAGGTTTGGGATAAATAATGGGGGGTCAAGCGAGGAAAAAAGGCTGAGGGAGCTAAAAACAGAGAGCTAGAGCAGAGGGGGTAAAATGTGTAGAACTGTGATCGATGCAGGGGTAAAAGGAGAATAGGGATAAGAGGGCTGTAAAAGATGCAGGGAAGCAAGCCAGGGGTACACATTTTGAGATCTGTAATGGTGTGTGTGAGGAATGTGGTGGCAAAGTTCGTTAAAACACAAGAGATTCTACAGGAACACGACCCACTGTGCTGTATATGAACATATTTAAGACTGTCACCATAAAGACAGTCCACTACGAGCACACTTCCATCTTTGTAGCCTTTTACACTTTATTAATCTGATACTGTACACTCTCAGAAAAAAGGCACAAAACTGTCACTAGGGCAGTACCCCTAATGGGAATATCTTCAGTACTTTTAACTATGGAACGTAATTGTACTATGTTTCATTGCAAATATGGTTTTTAAGCTGCATTGACTCCATGCACTCTTGTCTCGACTCCTGGTCAAGACTTCTGTTTCACTCCACAAGACTTCTGTTTTAGGTTATGAAAAAGTACAAATATGCATCCCCCACAGAAAGTAAGCATAGTGTACTTTTAAAACTCATTTAAGTCACATAGCTGTACCTTAACACAATTGTTGTACCTTTCAGGGTACATTTACCTTGTATATATATTGTACATCTGAACATTTTAATTTTCAAAGGATCTCACAGCATCACTTCCTATTAGACCAACTGTTACATTACTGTATACTGTCAATGATGTGAGTCAGTGCCAATTACAATAATCACAACAGTGCCAATAGCAACTAGGACTACAAAAAAAATCTATGTATCTTTATTCCACCGATCTACTATAACTGAACAGTACTCCTGAGTTTTAGAGTATAAAAACAGAGAAAGCAATGGCTGGGAAGATGAATTGCAAGTCAAGCTCTGTAAAATGACCCCTGTCCTGCTTGACCAAAGCAGTGTGTTTTCTTTGGACTGAAGGCATAGCTCAGCATCTGTACATCTGGCCGAAGATCTTTCCACCTCTGTCTTCTCTCTACTGCCTTTTCATTCTGACAATGGAAAATGCATATATTCAAGAAACTATTCATAATGATGCTAGTCGCATGATGGAACTAGACCAGCAACAACTAGCTCAGACGACACAATAAAATACCTAAAAATCTTCATGTTGCATTCTTTGTTCATATGATTTACCACTTACGACATGACAACGTCCATCCTTCTGTATAAAGCAGAGGCCTGTGATCCTCAAGGGGCCTTCAGCCATTTCTGTTCTGTGAAAGTTACTAAAACATTTAGGCCTGCTAATCTGAAAGCCTTTATTACTTTGATCAGGTGTCTGAAGAAGCAATAAGACAACTAGCTAAGGGTCCCTCTTGTATACTGTATGTATATGACAAGCCAGCATCACTTGCAGGTAACAGACACTGCTGTTTCACTGGTACTATATGGTGCCTATGAATGACTCAAAAAACACTGCAAATTAGCTTTGCAAAGACAAGGGAACAATGTATTATGATCACAAGTGATTCTTTAGTGCCATGTGGGTGGTATTGTACATCATCACACTATCACGATGGCATACTGTCTGGTAGATTAATCTATAATAAATCGGAAACTCATACCTCTGCTGATATAATCACTCTGGTTTACAGTATTAAAGAAGACCTGCTGTTTTTGAATGCATAAAGATGTTTACTGACACCCTATGCGTATCTAGCCACATTTATCACATTCCACTGGCGCCTGCACCTGCATAGACTGCTCATCTTCAGTCACGTACTGTGCTGAACTGAACTTGCACTGGCCCCAATGCCAGCCCACTAACACCCACAACACCATAACTTCACCCTATTGGTCCAATGACAGACCAAACATGACGGAGGGTAAGGGGGCTAGGAGATAGAAACAGAGAGAAAGCGAGATATCATCTTCATGCAGGTGATTTCCAGTTAGCGTAGCTTAGAGCTGGTATATAGCATTCTCCGTCTAAACACCTCCAAAGGAACTATTATGTCTACGAACATGTTACAGTGCTAAAGGGATGACAGATGGGTGGATGGATAGTGGAGGGAGAAAGAGAGAAACAAAATTAAATGGTTAGAGAGAAACAGAAGGGGGTGACCCTGGGAGGCTCAGTCAATGTACTTTCAGCCCATTCCAATTCCATTCCACTCAGCTCTTAGAGGGATTGCCAGATCAAGAGGAGGGTGAAGAGAGTGCCAAGGAGGGATGGAGAAACTGAGAGAGACCGTGAGCCAAGGAAAGAGAGAGTGAGGGAGGGAGCAATTAATGCCAACATCAACAGAGCTAATGGCTACAAACTGCAGTTCACACGAGCCTGCTACAGTGCAGGCCTCAGTATGAAAGCCACTGGAATTAGAGATGTTAACTATTGCTCAATTAAAGGTTGATTAAATTAACATACATACCTGCTGCAGAAAAAAAAATCAGTAAAATATAAAAATGTTCTTACATGTTCTTAAAAAAAACCCACCCTTCATCAACAGATCCAGCTACCTGTGTCTAAATGTTAAAAGTAATAATATTTTTTAAAATTCTTTTTAAAAGCTCTACATAGACGTAAGATCCACATCACATATTACAAAATACATTTACCTGCTGAGGTTGGGCTGAAAAGCACTTTCATTTACACTATACACCAACAGTATGTTAAAAAAAATTATTGGATTCAGATGTTTCAGCCACACCAAATACTAACAGGTGTATAAAATCAAGCACATAGCCATGCAATCGCCATAGACAAATACTGGTAGTTGAATAGTTTGTATTGAAGAGCTCAGTGACTTTAATCAGGGCACTGTCATAGGATGCCAACTTTGCCACAAGTCAGTTTGTGAAAATGGCATGCGTCAACTGGAGTGGTGCCACTGGACTCTGGAGCAGTAGAAACATCTAGATACTTCACGACCCTGGCAGTCTGATGAACAAATCTGGGTTTGGCAATGTCAGAAGAACGCTACCTACTGGAATGCATAGTCCCAACAGTAACATTTAGTGAAGGAGGGATAATGGTCTGGGGCTTTTGTAGAATTTGGGCTAGACCCCTTAGTTCCAGTAAAGGCTAAAATTAATGCTACAGTACACCAAGACATTTTAGACAATTATATGCTTCCAACTTTATGGAAACAGTTTTGGGAAGGCCCTTTCCTGTTCCAGAATGCAGAACAACAAAGCAAGGTGTGGAGGAACTCAAGTGGCCTGCAAAGAGCCCTGACCTCAACCCACTGAACACCTCTGAGATGAACTGGAACACCGATTGCAACCCAGGCCTTTCTCGTCCAACATCAGTGCCTGAAGTCACAAATGTTCTTTTTACTGAATAGGCACAAATTCCCAAAGAAACACTTCAATATCTGGTGGAAAGCTTGCACAGAAGAGTGGAGGCTGTTACAGATGCAAAGGGGGGCCAACTCCATATTAACACACATGAACGGGATGTCCAACAAGCTCATATAGGTGTGATGGTTAGGTGTCCACATACTTTTGTAGCATTGTATAGGTAGACAAGATATATGTTATAACGTTTGAAATATAAAACATCTTTTCAGTTCTTGATTAGAAGATATGCCTGAACATGAAACGGTACCACTATTTTAATACGTGATTTTTACTTGTTTAAAAATACATTTAGTGTGTAAAATTACTGACCAGATTTTGACCTGTAAAATGTACCATACTGTTTAAACTGACCAGGCTCTAAGGAGGACACAAAAGACATTGTAAAAAAAGAAAAGAAGCAGTTAAACAATTGACCAAATGTTTCATGAAGTATTGAGTATCAAAGCTAGAAACATGTGCTATATGTACCTAATGTAATTGAACCTAATTAAGAAAACTACTTAAACTGTAAAATAAACCCCACAATTAATATAGGTCCATCTTATTAGAATGAATATTGGGACAATAAAGTTTAGTAAGTTCTTATAAACCTGATTACACACTTAGTTACTGAGTAATTTGCAAAGAAATATGTTACAACTCACCTCAGTAATTAACACCTCATTATAGCACAGAATGAAAAACAGTTGGCCTGTCTGCATTCACGCGAAACAATGCTGAAAGATGTCAGCTACGAGTGTGTGTTAAGCAGAGGTTACAATTTTAACATCTGTGCTCATTTCACCAAAAGCCACATACATCCTTTTCTTTTAGCTAAAACAATACAAGCTCATGTTACAATAGTTGTGAGATTTAGCAGGTGTGGTTTACAGATTCCAAAGACCATACCCAAATTCAATGTCATTTTCAGACAGTTCAAGTCCATTCAAATGTAGAAAGTTTTGTCCTTAATATTTTTATGGACCACAGCAATGTCAGTGTAAAGCAGAAGGCTTACCAAAGCAGTTGTTCCTGTGAGGGACAAACATCTTGCAGGCTGTAGCAATCTGTATCTCTGCACTCAGAACAGCTTTAATGATCAGGTCCTCTATCTGACCCATCAGCACTGACATACAACAGGAAACAATGCTATTCAGTCACACAGCCCTGGTAGAAGATGATAATCAATCTGCTTAGTTTTACTAGATGATTCTAACTCCAGCATAATTCTGATTCTTACACAAAATTATCTTTTAATTATCTAACAATAACAACACTGTGTTTGGGTCTCTACGACTACTCAAGTGCATGACAGAAACGTCAGATGCATGTCTGAATGAGAAAACGCTGCAATCTGTGTATAAACCCAACAAATACTGGAAATTCATTAGTTATATCTTAACACAGGAAAACATATAAAATCCCTCTAATGATCCAGTATCATACTATCACACCATGCATGAAATAACATACAAGTATGGTTCATAACAATTGAACAGGTGAGTGTGATAAAGTAATGTGAGCTTCTACTCACATGTGGTGTCCTTTCCCTCCTGTCTCAAATACCTCAGCATTGCACTCATGCTCCATTTGTTCCCATAATCCTCTACTTCAGGGTCATCGCAGCTGAAAAGGAAGAACAGGCCCTCAGTGTCTGGTTTGCCAAAACAGCACTGAGAAATGAGCACAGTGCAACAATGTTGACATGATTAGCAAACAAGGGGATTATCTCACATCTGAGGATGCATTCCTTTTCCGTTTGTGAACAGGGAACAATGGTGAGTGATGATTTAACTGTTTTTCATGACAGCTAAAATCTTTTCCAATTAGTGTCATATTCATCTAATTCTACTACTTTAAGCCCCCCACAAGAAGATAACAAGACCGCATACAGCAAACATGTGATTTGTGATGGCAAGATGCATTGTTCAGATTATGTATTTCTTCAAACAGAAGACTACTCTTAAAAGTTACAAACAGAAGTTATATGTGTACAGACATTCTTAGAGCATAAGGATATTTTGCCATTTATATTTCTTGGGTATGACTAGATAGGGAGTTGCTTGATACACACATGCCTCTCCACTGATTCAGAACTTCATGTTATGGTTGTATGTAACTCGATTAGTCTGAAATATGACAGAGCCAATAGACAGTTTCTCTTTTTTCAGTGTTCAGTGTTCATAGCAACATCTTTCAACAGAAAGAATGGGAGAAACTGAATACAAACAGAACATTAATGTCTGAGTAAAGTCAACTTTACCTGACATAGTCACTGCTCTTCTTGTTTACACTGTAGTTGGTGAGGTGCATAAACTGGTTCTTGATGTTCTTCACAGCATGGTCATACTTCACAGTGGCAAATCTACAGTACAGTCAACCAAACAGAGGAAAGACTGAATAAATTAAGAGTTTATAAATGGTTATATTTTACATATGTAAAAGTTAAAAAAATAACGAGAGTGCTTTGTAGAGACATAACTAAAAGAACACATTACTTTACATTCCCGTCATATAATCCTTTAATAACAAAAGTGAACAAAGAATTTCTATCAGAACCATCTAAACATGTTGTCCAAAGTAAACAGACAATAAGACAAATTTGGTGTGTTCTAGTATTTAAAATAAGACTGACTGGGTAGTCTTATGCCTGACACTATAGAAACAAGCCCTGACAAAATGAAAGAAAAGTTTCCATCCAGCAAAAATGAATCAGTGAATCATCACAATATTTGAAAAAGAGATTTAAAAAGATTGCAAGTTAAAAAATACTGTAAACTCAGGGTGAAAACTTCAGGGTGAAAAATAATTATTAGCATTATATTTTTCCATATTTGTCTTCCTTCTCAGTGTACAATAGTGCTGTATTTCACAGGGTGGACACCACATGTGGAATAATGAGAATTCCTTGGCATCGTGAGCACCTGAATGCCTGCAAAGCCACTGGAATGTCCAAGATAAAAGTTGGATTCGGAATTCTGCCAGGATTTATTACAGACAGTTAATAATGGTGCAAGGTGAAAATAAACTTGAGTGTCACTCTGTGAAGGCCAGGCTTGTGCCAAGGCTAATAGCGACAGGCCAAACGTTTTATATTTTATCCCAGTCAGTCTGACCCCTGAGTCTCCCCAAGCCACACCTAGCCAATATATATCCAGTTCTCACAGTTTTATTTCGACAGTAAGCTGGACAGATGGTGATGTGACATCTGTATTACACAATCAGCAATCCCAAAAGTAGAGAAGTTGTATGAGGCCTTCACTTACTGTACATTTTTTATTATAAAAGCACTGTAGACAGCTGTAATCTTACTTAATACATAATCAGGGTCTACAACAGTATTTACAAAACTTCGTACACTGATGTGATTCTTTTCATTACCTATATACTTATCTTACTGTTACATTTTGTACCATTCAAAATAATTAAATCATTCTAAATCAGAAGAGTAATACTGCTCTACCACTTACAACTTTCCAGCACACTGTAATCTTTATCTCTTTCAATGTTCTTAGGGAAAATCTACACTTGTTAAACCTGATATTGTTCATCCATTAGTGAGACAATGGAAAGCTTTGTAGACTTACTACGTTTGTCCAAATTAACCAGAAACATTCCTGCTGCCATCTAGTGGTCTCTCTGCCCAGATGTACAGCACTTTTTTGGATGTCAGGATACTGCTGTACAGATGCCTAATGACAGGGAAAGGGTGCAATTTTGCCTGCACAGATTTTACGGATGTTTATGGATCTCTCATCTCTCGGCATCGAAACATCTCTCCGAAATGTAACTGAGGCCAGGCCCAAACAAATCCTTGTGCCAGATGAAATATGGTTCTAGGATTCTGAACAAGACTATAACACTACGTGACGCTATAGTTTGAGCGGCACAAAAGAAAAAAAAAAGAAAGGCAAAAAGACAAGGTTCACCTGGCAAGTCCTTCTTCATAAACATAGATGATGATGGGGTCATAGGAGGTCACTAGCACATATAACCGTACATCAAATTTAAAATCTGTAGAAAAAATAAGGAAATAAAGCAAAGATCATTACACAACAAAAAGAAATGCTATCTCAACTAAATTTTCCTCTTTACATGCTTATTTGTCTTTACTGAATACTCACCATCAATCAGTAAAGGATTGCTAATGTATCGGGACACCAGTATGTTCTCATCCAGCGGAATCTGGCTTGGCTGGAAGAGTCAAAAAGACAAGAAAAGATACATTTTAGAACATGATTACTTGTCACATCATCACTCATGTGCAACTGGCCTAAACTTTAAAGACTCCAAGCAATATTTTCCCTCTCTTTCTTATCACGCCCCCAATTCTCACATCCTAGATCCACTTTGGGTTGAAACCAGTACTGTATGAATTCCTTGTGTAGCGTGTTCCTGAATAGCCCATGTGTATTCCTTAGTCCAAAACCAATAATCTCAAGTATATCCTATCATAAGAACATGATGATATCTCAACAAGAACAAAACAGTGGACTTTTTAAAACTGTTCAAATAGGTCCACATTTGGTGCAGCTGTAACAAGTAAAAGTATACTCTACATATGTACACCACATGTGATTCTCACAAAACAGTATATTTCACAGATCAAAAGTAACACAAACTAAGCACCACATACCATAATTCAAGTTAACTAGTGTTTTTACACAGCTTTGTTTATAAAACTTCTTAATATGGAATAGGAGTGTGTGGTCAGATTGTCATGACAGTGTATATCAGAACCAACGAAGCAATGAACCATTCCCGTGTCTGAAATTTGTTTCAGGTGGGGGGTTGTTAGATCAAGAGG
>JAILXH010180864.1:2544-15536 GCA_023558415.1 Piaractus mesopotamicus | reverse complement strand
TTTTTTTTTTTTTCGAGGTGAAAGGGGGAAATTGTTGTCGTTCCTAAATCCTTGCGCCACAAATTCCTCCTTAATAGTTAACAGCCTTGCGGCCGTACCGGTTCCTTGGTTCTTGTGAATGTTGTCCTGCTGTATTTAGAAGACTCTTACACGTTATGTGAACCAATTACAGTGTGACTGATTGTCACCTGTCAGTGGTCAAAGTGGAGGAAGACTATTCGAATCTTTATCGCAGGGCCTCAGCTTTTTCGGCTAATGCTGTAGTACATTCCTCTCGGTCAAGTGCCTGTGACCTTGTGCTTGTTTGCTCTGCGGAGGAACCGTGGAGGAGACTGATTGTACGAAGGAATGTGAAAAGCACAGAGGAGGGCGTGCCAGGCTTGTAGGGGTAAAATACAGGCAGGGTACATTCACGCATATGTACATACACATCTGATCTTTCTACACAAACAGAGGGCCACAGGGATTACCTGTTTACATTCTTGCTCTGAGTGGACTGACGCAAACACTAATAATGTTTTGATTTCTGGATCCTTCTTAGAGCAATAGCACTGACTGGTGGTTTTGGGTGGGGAGCTGACACTATTTTGAGGCAAAGAAACCCAAGTATGTTCGTTTTCAGGTTACTTGACTTTGTTCTTAAAGAGATGGCTTGGCAAAAATTGAGTTTAAACACATTTATCCAGTCAATCACCTAAAATGTTTAGTGTCTAAAGTTGGCTTCTTCAGTTTTGCACTGAAGGTTAATGTAGCTAAACAATCAAAGTCCATACCCTACCAATTAACTAAATCATCTCTCTCTTGCCTCAAACTGTGTGAAGTTGTGAAGTAACCTTAAATAGGTTTGTTTATGTGGTTCCTGACACTGTCTAACACACTGTTATCACTGAAAGTAGATACATGTACAGGCAGTGCTCAAGGATCAAGGATCACTGCTACTACTGTTTTTAGCTGTGCAATGTTCTTTTGTCTGCTTTTCCTAGATGATGGCAAGTCATACAGTGTCAAGAATCATGTAATCAAATCTGTTTGAGACTCTCCACAGGGAATTCCACGGATGTCTCAAAATTTCTGCACAAGATGTAAACAAATTCATTCAGAGTGGTTTGAAATTCAATGCTACTTTCTAGAGTAAAATGTTCACAGCAGTGTTGATAGGAACCAAGCGTTCAAAGCATTTAATGCTGATAACAACTATCTTACAAAAAGCTATTAGATGAAATGGTTACTAATATCTTGCCTGATGCCTGAGACATTGTATTACAATAGTTTTGAGATCAGGCTGTGATGGCAGAGAGGTATATGCAGTGTGTAGCAAGGCAAAAGAGTCAAATAGTGGTGAGGCAAAAAATAAACTTTCATTGAGAATTATCATCAACATTACATACATATATGTAATATCAATAAAAAAGACACATGTAGGTTCACTGGTCGTTTTGGATAGTTCAAAAAAATGCTATATTTGTGCTGTAGACGTCGTGACCTCTGTTTTCTATCAGCATTGTAGTAAAATGTGACCTGCTAAGTTTTACAATAAACTATTTCACATTAAATCGCTCTGAATGACATTTTAGCAGCTGAATTATGCGGAAAAATCTACAGAATTCCCCAAATCAGTGCAGTGTGAGGTAAGAGTGAGATGATTGGTGCATTTGCCTTGTAGCTCCAAAGCAAAACTTCGGACATCAAAGCTAATTGACGACATTTAAGCTAATTGTATAAAGTTGTTTTTCGTTTGCCAAACTGTTGCTCCAAGTCTAATTTTTGTCCATTTCTTGCTAAATATATCCCCTTGCTTATTCATGGTGTGTTAGCCATCAACTATATTTCAGTTCATGCTTCTGTAAGCCCTCCCCTTACATTCCTCTTGAGCAGTATACTGCAATAAAAGCATACCGGTGATTCTCAGGCAGTTTTATGCTTGCGTCCACTTTGGTCTAATAGCTGAGTAAAGCCTTCATTATGTCCATCATAAAGTGGTGAGAGGGGGAAAGATGAGAGAGACACTTGTAGTCACCTGCAGGGGAAACTCCCCAGAGGAACTCCATCATAAATCACCTTGCCCTCTCTGATCCCTCTCTCAGACCAGCTCGCTTACTTTCTCAGGCCTGTCGACTCCTGTTGTCTGAGAATTCGATAGATTGCTCTCGCCGTACTGAAAAAAGATCACGTTCCTAAACAATCGTCAGTTCAACGGCTTAATCCAAAACATAGGAATATTATGACAAGAGCAGTCTGTTGTGATGTTTGGATCATTCTTTTGTATTGAGTCAGTTCAGCTGGTGGAATTCTCTGTATCTGGAGCTGAACTTTTATGTTTGGATAATAACACGTGCCTGATGAGTGGTGGGTTGTGAAGCATGCTTTCGGAGCCCTTCCAAGCATTTTTTATTGCAGAAGGTTCCTTCGGTGGCATTGTTTGTATGGAAAACCGTTAGTCATCCAAACAACCTTTGAGAAACCTTTTTTATTACCTACTCCTAGTTGAGTTTCTGGTCTGCCTTCAAGCGCATCTAGAAACAAAGAAGTAGGACACTAGAGACTCTTGAATATCGGTTTTTAAAAACTAGTCTACTGGATTATTTCAATTCTCTTCTCATAGACATCAGCTCCAGATCCCTTCGTGTTCTTTAAACCAAAAAAATCCTTCTACTCTTATACTAAACCCTCAATAATCCTGATCATGCTTGCCCTTCTTGTCTCCTTCTCAGAGATAGAGCTTGCCTTTGCGGTGGGTGCAAGCAAGAAGTGAAATTTTCTGAAATCTAGTCAAAATATCTAATATTTCTTATTTTACATTTACATTTACATCATTTAGCAGACGCTCTTATCCAGAGCGAAATTTTTTATTAATTTATTAAACTTATTTCTTATCTATATATATTCTATACATATTCTATATATTATAACATTTCTAGATTATTTTACTTATCTCATTTTAAATTATCTCACTAAATTGACAGATAATAATAATAATATGCTTGAAACAAGCTAAATTATCTGCCAGTATAGTGAGAGAATTTTATTTAATGAAACCCATCAAAACATTTAAAAACATCTAGAGTCTAGAAATAAGTGAACTACTCTTCTAATAAGCTTATGACAATCTCAAAATGAGAAACATTAGATATTTAGGTTACATTTCAGATGATTTTAGTACAAGTTATCTTAAAAGTAAGTCAGCTAATTTGCTTTTGCAGTAGGATACTAGTTAAGCTAATGCCTTCTCTGGGATATCTTACCCTGCTGCTCACTGTACTCTCTCTCTGAGTTGCTAGCTGCCTTTCAAGTTCTAACAAAATAATGTGCAAGCCAGTTTATTTTTGGTCACTATACAGCCACAAACCTGCAAATGCCTACAGTACACACTACACTACAGTAAATGTTCCAAAGTGTTTTCCAAAAGCTCATTGTATAATCACCACAGGAAAGCATTGCCAATAGAATGAAGCAGTTATACATAAGCCTAAGGTCACCATGCTCAATGCCAAGCATCAGCTAAAGTAGTATAAAAGCCTCAGGATCTGGATGTGTAACAGTGGAGCTGTGTTCTATGGAGAGATGGTGCGCCATCTCATACCTTTGGACATAAGTTGGAGTGGAGTTTGCCATTGAGAACTAATCATCCAGTATCAGTACCTGACCTCACAAATGCTCTTGTGGGAGAATGCAATCAAACTCTCACGGTAATGTTCCAATATCTAGTCTAAAGTCTTCCTGAAGTATTTCACACTTTCTGACTGAAAGAAATGTTGGGGATCACTAGTTAAATGACGGTTTGTAAGCTTACCCCGAACCAAACTCATACTTTCCATTGACACCAGACACAGAAAGCAAAATAAAGACGGAAATGTGCTGCTGTTCTTGTGACCGTTTGCACTGACATAGTAAAGGACAAATGGCTGATACGCATTTGGTTGAGGTTGTGAAAGTGAAACATGATCGGTATGTGGCAGTTTTTAGATTTTACATTGTACAGACACTTAACTGTGCTCCCATCATAAACTCCTTTGATTAACCGTTACCAAGCCATGGGTCTGCCGGCAGGCCCAAAGTTTTATTACACACTTCTATAACTCAAGAAAAGCTACATTAGTTTTGCGTTGAAGTCCCTGTGGTTACCATTAAGCCTTAGTATGTAATAAACCTGGAATGTTAAGGAGTTAAAAAGATCCACTACACACATGAATGTCTGCTTGACATATTTCTTTACTTACTTGCTATATTTACCCTTTTTGTGTTCTCAGTTTTCACTGGCTGTTGGAGGAATTAGTTCAGATTGAGACCAGTATACCCTACTAGATTACATCCAGAGCCAGGTCAAAAAGTCAGACATGCTTGATATACTCCAATTAACATTGATCAGGAGGCAA
This sequence comes from Piaractus mesopotamicus, assembly GCA_023558415.1. NCBI lineage: Eukaryota > Metazoa > Chordata > Actinopteri > Characiformes > Serrasalmidae > Piaractus > Piaractus mesopotamicus. Next base: position 11,163 of record JAILXH010180864.1, on the reverse strand, counting down.
AAAACCTGAGTCTGTGCGTAAATGTAAATGGTAATAGCTGCACTGCTATCTGTCTGCCTGCTATAAAGAAGTCTGCTCTTGCCAGTTTAGTGGTATATAAGTCCAAGCAAAATAAATCATATGAAAATAAGGACTACTTCCAGAGTAATGAGTCTGGCAGCCCAAGAATATTATAAATATTAGCAGACCCCACAGTCTTAATAAATGTTCCTACAAACATAAGTTCTTGGAAGAAAAAAAACTTTAATTGGTGTAGAACATTTACATAATTTAAAAAGGTTCACCTCACCCACAGATCTCATTTACTAAATTTGAGTTTTTATAGCATCAAAAAACCTCCAAAGAACATCTTTTTGACTCCATTTGACACGTTTATTTTTTAGAGTGCTCCAACAAAGTTAAGTATAGATGTTCTCCTACCTGAGGCTAATGTAGCTTATATTAGCACCTCTCAAGGTCTAACTTAGCAAACTTTAGCCCATCTCAAAGACTCTATCTTCATGACCAGAGCAGAGAAGGACCTTGGCGAGATGAGCACTCACATAGCACACACAGCCCTGTTCCATCAATCTGTGAGCAGGAAATCATGGCACATTGCCTCTGAGAGTCTGTGGGGAGAGCCAGAGGAATTCCAGGAATTCACATCCCCAGCAGGACGGCATACAATAACAGTGAAAATGGTAATGGTGTGCTCACATGCAGGAAACTAAGGGCTGCAAACTCCTACCGAGTTAATGGCCAATTCGACAGCTTTTATTCTCTCAACTCTGTTTGATCTTTGTAATGTTCTAACAGCTGAATAGGGGAGACATTTACATTTACATGTATGAACCGTTTTCTACTTAGTATTAGTGGTTACGTAATCACATACTCAGCGCGCTTAAGACAATGTCTAAAGTTGTGGTTATATCTGAGCATGGTTCGTCACTCTTTTTGGTTATGTTGGTAGATGTTTTCAACTTTCCCAGGCCCTTTCCCACGTCCTTTTCATTCCTGATGTGTCCTTTCACTCTGTTTCTGTCTGTCTGTATGTGATAGACAGATGGCAGAGGTACTGAGGGTCAGTCTTATCTGTCTCGGGCTGATACACAGCCTGAGAAAGCTCCAGGCCTGCACATGACATCAGCCGCTCCATCGGCCGCCTGACAAAGGCTATCAGTGGGTCACAGTCCCTTCTCCTTCCTCTCCTGCTCCCACAGTGCCAGCAGCCTGCTACTTTTACACTCCCTTTCACACATGCCACACATCACACTTTTGTTTATATCTATGTCTATATCGATCCTTTATAGCTTATCAAGATGTGAGGTTACACATATGTCCCACAGGTTTTATACAGCTGTATGCAAACTGGTCAAATAAATGATAAAATGTTTTGTTGATATTTAAGGTGAAAAGTTAAAACATCCTCTACAGGGAACAAACTTAAATATTTTTCTGTGAATTTTAGTAATAATTTAGTATAATTTCTATTTATTTACTGAGTTTAACACATACGCTTATAAAAATACAGTATGAAGGTGCCACATGGGACCAAAAAGTCTTTTTTGAAGCAACAGACCACTCCTGAGCGCTCCTCAGGTCCCCCAAACATTACAAATCTTTGCTTTATTCCTCTTCCCAACACCCCAGGACTAAGTAAAGAATACCGAATAACTAATTCTGATGTGTTAGGAAAAGTTTTGGGGTGGTTACTCAAAAAATCCGTCACAAATGATCAGTTACTTCTATTAAACTGTAACGGCACTACTTTACTGATTGCTTATGCTTATCACTCATTAATGTCTCTCTAAAACTCATGCAAATCAGCTTGAAAGTACAAGAAAAAAGCCACTGGCCTTTTCCAGTAATTTATTTAGACAGAAATCACAGTGAACATCATTCAAAGGCCTGATGCATTAATCAAGCCAGTTATGCTTGAATAAAATAACTAATGGCTATTGCAGTTTCAAAACATAGAAACTACCTGGTAGAAATGGTCCAAAAACGGCTGCCTCTAAAAACATTCTTAACAATTAAATGCAAACTTCGAAAGATCATTTGAGTTTATGGTGCTTCTTGCCTCAGATTTACCATCCTGCAGTCAGCAGTGAGCACAAATTACATATGTGTACAAATGTATGTTTTAAAAGCATCATGTATAATTACTGTTGTTTTCTTAGAGACATATGAGTAACACAAGTACGAAGATTTGTGTTAAGTCCATAACTAATGTGATTACAAGAATTTAAACTGTAGTGTGCAACTTTGTTACAGGAAAAAGTAATAACATTTCTGTAATGCATTACTTTGTGCTGTGTTACCCCAAACACTGGCTGGGAGCTGGGTTAGAGCAAAAATGTAGACTTGTCTGGAGGCCCTCAGGAGTGGTTTGAGGACCACTGTCATAGAAGAGCTACTTTTGGTTCCCTAAGAACCATTGAATGGGTGATTCTTTAAAGAACTATTTTTGTAAGAAGTGTTTAGTAAAAGAGGGTGAGTTGCACTGTCACCTCACAGAAAGAAGGGCCTGGTTTCGATTCCCTGGCCAGATGATCAGAGTCCTTCCTGTGTGGAGTTTGTATGTTCTCTCCATGTCTGCATTGGTTTCTTACCGCAGCCCGAAGACATGCCGTCAGGTAAATTGGAGATGGTGGATTGCCCTGCGATGGACTGATGACCTGTCCAGAGTGCCTTCTGCCCAGTGACTGCTGGGATAGGCTATAACACCCCCTGCGACCCAGGAGGATAAGTGATTTAGGTTTGGTGTGTGTGTGTGTGTTAATAACCTTAAAAAGCTAACAAGCCTCCATATAATGTAAAGATTTAAACCATTTAATTTTTAACGAGTACCAGAACCACTATTTTTTTAAGCGTACCATTAGGTGATAGAAAATCTTCTCACCTTACCCTCAGTAACAAAAAGATTTTGCCCTTTCAGTGTAAAAAAATGAAACCCAGCTTTCACTGAAGCACTTTACAAAGGTCATTTTGTTGCTGCGTAGGTTAGACCTGTTTTCCTCTGGTTTTTCGTACAAAGGCAGAACGTTTCTGTCTGAAAAAGTATGAAAACAAACAGAAAGATACGTGAACACTAAGGCACACAAGAGGATGTCGCAGGCCCAGTTTTGACATGTGAGCTTGCAGAACTTTCGTGACCTCTTACCTCAGACGGTGTGTGTGTATGCACGTGCATGTTTGTATGTTTTCTCATTCCAGTCATTGACCCCCCTCTCGCCTCGCCTCCCTCTTTCTTTCTCTCGCCCTTTCTCCCCACTTCTCCCTGGCTGCAGTGGCGGTGGACCGTGGCGGGGTCAGCAGGAGCATTCCCATGGCCAGCGGTAAGATGTTTGCTCAGTTGGCCTGCAGTGTTTTCTCAGGCTGGGGGCTGCGGCTGTGAGGGTCACACACACTTCACAAGGGGAAGCGGCTTGACAGAGAGAGTGTGACAGAGCTGGGATTTCTGAGGCACTGCTATGCTCCAACTTTTACTTTCACCCTGACAACGTTCCTGTTTTTTTTTATCTTCAACATGTTTAAACAAAGCGAAAGATTAGACCTGCATGAAGTCTATAAAAAAAAGTCATACTGCAAAAAAAGGAGTCTCTTGGCAAATGAAGACATATTAAATGTAGGCAATATATCTGTATGAGATTGTTGTACGACTAATATTATAAGACTGTTCAACTTAATTCTAGATATTTTAGTGAAATTATCTCACTGCACAGGCAGATTATTATGCTTGTTTCAAGAAGTAATGTTTCAAAGAAGAGTAATAGTCCACCTGTCCAGTGCAGTCATTTCACTTAATGCAATGACACAGAAATAAGTACAAACCTTAATTCCAAAAATGTTGGGACAATGTGTGCATTGCAAAGAAAAACAGACAGCAAATATTTGTAAATTCACTTTGACCTGTTGTAAATATTTCAGATAGTTCACCTTCTACATCATATAATCAAGACATTCACACTTTGAAAAACCGTTCTCATTTAACATTGTTTGTCGCAGCATTCACAAATGTAAATTAAGACTCAGCTTTATGTCAACAACCTCCAGAGACTCTACTTTTTTGGTCTTTGAAATAGACTGAAGAAATGGACAATGGAAAATGTGCATGTGTATTGTGGTCTAACGAGACAATCTTTCAGATTGTTTATGGAAATACTGGACATGTTCAATGGCCGTGGCCTACTTGTGGGCCCAAAGTTTTATTACACACTTCTATAACCTAAGAATAGCTCAACCAGTTTGTATTAAAGTCCCTGTAGTTACTGAATAATAACAGAATTTACTAATCACTGCTTTTTGTTTTGTTTTTTTTATCAGTTCATATACTGTCCCAACTTTTTGGTTTGTAAAAATGTCTGGAAATTCGTGAATAATCATGTAATATTCTAACAACAATCATGAGACATATTAAATATATTGTCTATATTTAAGATGTTTTTGTTTGAGATGATGTTATTTGTTGTGCTCAACAGAGCCATGCCTTTTGCATTAGCAAGTCTAAGAATGCAAGTCCTAAATATCTTGTAGTTTCAACATTCTTTAAAACAGACCAAGCTTCTGTGCTCATTGTGTCCATTAGAAAGGCATCTTTTGAAGTTCATAGCAGTGTTTGTTCAGCTTATTTCCTCGAATGAGCTGCATTAGTCCTGATCCCTCATGTTCTGTTTACTGACTGCGAGCGCGTGTGTCCATGAGCGCCCGTGTGTCTCTTGAAAGGCATGCTGGTCATGTAAAGCCTCCTGCCTGACAAATGTAGCGCGCACTGGAAGGCCCTGGAACAGAGCCCACTGCAGGACGGTAAACACGCCGTCCCCGTGTCTCCTTCACTTCCCCCTTTAGAGTGCACGCTGCAGCGGTGGAATGTGGAGGAAATATGCAGACGCAATTAGCATATAGCAGGAATAGTTCAGGGGAAAGCTCCCCTCATCGTCTGAGAGCGGCTTATTAACAGGAGATGATAAATTTGGCCACTTGGTCGCCTCAGCGTCTTTAGGGACATAGTGGCTGTTCCAGACATCAGTGGGTTTCTTAGGCCTGTCTTAACAATCAGACACAGACTAAGAAATGCACACCAGGGAAGTTAAGAGCAGTTTTGCTCCTGTCTTTGTTTGCTGAGGTACTGCAGTAGCTTCAGTACTGGTGGAAGAATGTGGAAATTCAGGTTGAATTCTGGGAAGTTGAGATTGGGCGGGGGGCTTACATATAGACGGGGGTATAGATAAAAACTAGATTGTATGTTATGCTGAGTGAGGTGATGGTTTAGTTAAAGGAACTGACTGACTGAAAATCAAATGTACGCAATTGTTCGCTTATCCCAAATGTAATAGATCAGCCAAGTCATGTTTGGTGTCTAATTTTTGCTTCTTTAGTTTTGAACTGGTGCTACAAGGCTAGTTTGCTAACAACACTAGAAGCAGACACCCGAATCTTTTTCATTAATACATTCTCACAAATTTTAAACTCACTTAAACCACATACAGCTCTTCTTTAAGGTCATGTAGACATGTCATCATGGTTCAGGACATAGTATGACTTACTTTGAACCGCACTGAAAAAGTGGCACTTGAAATTCAATAAAATGTGCTACATGGACACAGTTAATGCCAAAACAGATAAACTTAAAGAAAGGGAAGATGTGGAATATTTTGTTTGTGTTCCACCACTCAACACATTTGAATTGTGAATGCTTTCCCTATTGCATAGACCCCCTATTGCATGCATGCACATCACACAGGCATTAGGACTCTTCACATGACATTCATGGATTTAACTACTGTTAATCTTGATTTTCAAATTGAATATGTATGTTTTTAAGGAAAACAACAGAAATTGCAAATGTAGTCTACCATCGATATGCCTGTGTGACATGCACTGCAGCAAAGGGAAGTTAGATTTTGCAAGGAGTCAGAATTTGGCACAACACCTGTTGTCTAGAGCTACATGGTGAAGTTTTGTTTATTTTTATAGTTTACAGTAAGTTATAGTGTATCCTAAACCACATCAACAAGTCTGCACCACCTGAACTGAAATTTTTTACCAAGTATCCATTTAAGAGAGAAATGATTCTAGGGTTACGTACTACAGGGGGATTCATTCAAAAGAGGCCCTGAATATTCTGTAATTTCACTGTCTTTTTGATATCGCTGTTGTTGGACGAAGACCTTGTATCTCCAAAATGGCAACTTTACAGGAGAAGGAAAACACCTACTTTACTTTTAATGTAAGTCAATGGAACCAGCCTTTTTTCCAAGTCATTTTGGCCCATTTCTTTTGGTCTATTCATCATGAAATTTACACACAATGTAAAGAGTAACAAGCATTTTCAAATGATGTCAAAAACTGAAAAATTACAAAAATGGAGATATGAGGTCTTCTTCCGTCCACAGTGATTGATGCGTTGTTGGCCAAATTCTGTTACATGTGGGATTTAGGAAAATAAGCTGCTTCACACGGAGACAGAACTCAGCACTTTTTGTGTGTCCTAGCTTTGCCTTTCATGCACATTGTATCTGCTTTTACACAAAGCAATATTCTTTTTAAATATATTCTGTATGTTGTTTAAAATTAGAGCGATGGAAGTGTCCCATGCTTTTTATGACATTGAAACACACTGACCTTGTATCTACACTATTTTATTAGGTCCACTTACCATATATGTGCACTTTGTAGTTCTGCAGTTGCAGACTATAGTTCATTTGTTTCTCTACATACATTGTTAGCCCCCTTTTAGCCCCCTTTTGAATCACTGGTGTGAAAATCCAGCATTTCTGATTGTCCTGCTGATTATACAGCAGTCTACCGTGTGATAGGTTGCATATACAGTTTTATCCCATCTTGTCTGAACAATTACCTCTTTCCTTTGCCAAGACCCCTAACTGCAACCAACCATCTGGCAGTTATTTGATTTAGTATCGATTCCATCTGTGTTATTCACTAAACACATGCACCGATTCCATTCCTGCAGGGTGACACAGACATTTGCCAACTATCTTTGGCTTGGCTCAACATACAACTCTGTTCTTATACTGTTCTGTTATTCCCAACACCTTCCAGGGCTCTGTGAGCATACACAGTGTCTATTAATTATAGATTTATGAAATACACTGTGCTGACAGACACAATGGCAATGCAACTTTGGTTGTGGGTTTAACAGTCAGGGCTGTGAAAGAGCTTTTGCAGTACTGAAAATGCATTTCAGATGCTTAGTGGTGGAACATTGGGCCTACAGGTCTAAGGAGGTTTTGCATTTCCTTGGGACTTGGTGCGCATTCCTTAGATAGAGGATGCCATGAGTGATAAAATCAGGCACAGAACAGAGAGAGGCAGAGTCAATACATATAAGACAAGCCAAAGAACCCTTTTTGCTATGAGTGAACATCAATGTGGTCTCACCACGATACCCAGCATGCATTGTGCAAATACATCGTATGGTATCGTATCATGTGGTATGATTCAATAAGGTACATTTTGAACGATTTTTCAAAGTCTTTGACCTATAATGTTGATGCCACAAAAATTCGTTTGAACTTGTGAATCATTTTGACAAATTTATTGAAAAGAACCAGTTCAGAAGGCTGAATTGATGAAGCAGACATTGCTAACATGATGACGGTTATCGGCCTGTAACCTGTGTGACAGTCCCATTCGAAAGTCTCTCGCTCTCTTTCTCTCTCTCTCTTTCTTTCTGTCTACAATATCTCTTTCCTCTTCTCTTACATCCGTCGCTGGAGGGTTGGGATGGGCGTCAGCAGTGGGTTTACTGTGGTCTCAGGTAACGCCATTGAAAAAGAGATGCTGTTTGAGACACTGACACTGCGGCTGCAGTGAAAGCTTTGGGGGGCTCCTCCTGTCCCTCAGCCGCCTTTGTGCTCACACGGCCGGGTTAGTTTAACATGGCCTACGGCCGGCCAGGCCCATTTCCTCCTGCTCACTCAAATGCTAATTGTCCTCTTTAATGTTGAAAGGTGAGTTAGCTTTTGTTGAGAAACACAACTCTGGTGGAGTAATTGTAGGAGAAGGAAATAAAGGTGAGATTTACGGGTGTTGTATTCTGTACTGAGATGAGAATGAGCCCCTCAGACTGGCTGGGCCTTGTGAAATTCTTCTTTTTTACTTATCAGCATAGAATGGACAAGAGCTTGCTTGTACTGTCATTAAGCAGCTTCCAGCTGAAATTTCGACACAGTAGTTCATCTGCAATTCTTCTAGAGAGACTGATTTATGTTCGTGAGATAGTTATGCAGAATATTCAGACTTATTGTTGCTCACAAAAGCTTTTTTTTTTTTGTTTAACTTTCTTCCGGAGCGTCTCTTGTTTAGAATACATTTTGTCCCTGCGTGAGTTTTTGTCCCCCATGTCCTCGTTTTGAAAGGCTTGTGTGTCACTTCCATGGCCGGGCTTGGCAACCAGCAAGGTTTTAAGAGTGTGTGTGTGCATGTGTGTGAATGTGCGTTTTGTGTTGAATGTGTGTATGGCCGGAAGTGCTTGCGCTCCAGACGCCTGGCCTGGAAAACGGCAGGAATCGCGCTCTGAAATCCCAGGAAACGTCCGTAATTTTTGTCCGCATTCCTTTGCAGTTGACTGAGCCCCCTCAGCCCGAGCACCTCCTATCAGGAAGTGTGTAACAATGG
>JAILXH010180851.1:759-12188 GCA_023558415.1 Piaractus mesopotamicus | reverse complement strand
CTGTTCTTGAGCTAATCTGAAGGCCACATGAAGTTTGGAGGTCTGTAGCAATTGACTCTGCAGAAAGTTGGCGACCACTATGCGCCTCAGCATCCACTGACCCCGCTCTGTCATTTTACGTGGCCTAACACTTCGTGGTTGCTGTCATTCACAAACGCTTCCACTTTCTTATAATACCACAGACAGTTGACTGGAATATTTAGTAGCGAGGAAATTTCATGACTGGACTTGTTGCACAGGTGGCATCCTATCACAGTACCACGCTGGAATTCACTGAGCTCCTGAGAGCGATCGTTCTTTCACAAATGTTTGTAGAAGCAGTCTGCATGCCTAGGTGCTTGGTTGTATACATCTGTGGCCATGGAAGTGATTGGAACACCTGAATTCCGTGATTTGGATGGATGAGTGAATACTTTTGGCAATATAGTGTACTTACCACAAGTTAAACAGTTAAACAAGTACATAAACATAAAATGTAAGATGTTTTTGAGAAGAAGACAAAGACTAAAAAGAAATGTATTCACTGAGTCTTAACAGAATCATGGAAGGCAAAATCATGGACCTCAAAGGTTCAGCCGGAGATCCAAGCCTTACAAACAAGCAGATAAACTACAAGAGTAACCAGGATAGCGCAGCTAGGATTGGTCAACCTGGTGATTCACCTATCTGTACAACACAAATCCAACTGGCTGTTTAATTTAAATGTTACTGGCTATTTATATTAAATGTCTTTAATAACTGTGTAATTACACATTAACAATGCAAGCATTAGTACATTACCAGTAGTTACATTGTACTTTCATGTATTGTCGTTGTGTAATGACACAGTTATTAGGGACAAAATAAAGTGGGACCAATGCAGTCTGGAGTTTCAGACTCCATGTGAGATATTACATTAACATGCACATTTATGTTTTCAAAACACGTTTTAATAGTATTGTACACTATGTTACTTTCCCTTTAAGAAACAACCTAGACTTCACCTCATGTTGTAAAAGGTTAAGTAGCCTAAATTCGTCAAAATATGTTGCCAGTTTATGAAGTCAGGCCTAGATAGTGAGGGAAATGTTTATGATACAGCAGATAGAACATTACATGAGGACTGTGCAGAACACTGTTTGTTCTAAAATCTGAACTTGCTAACAAACAACTTACTTCCACATAAATATTAATGAGCATCAGCTTGCTGTGTGTGGATGGCATCTTGAGTATTTCCTCACTAACTTTATCACTCTATCTTTGACTAGGCAGTTGTGTGCAAAACCCCTGTGTGAAAAACATCTGCATAATTCAGAGGCTCTGATTTAAACATTCAGAGTCATTCAGAGTGGTTTGGTGTGAAATAGTTCATTGTAGAGACTGATATGTTTATAGCGGTGGTGATAGGAACCATGGGTCACCATGTCTACAACACAAATATAGCCATTTTATTTACTATCCAAAACCATGAGTGAACCAGTTTTCTTGTTCATTTGTTACTATGGTCCTTTGCCGACCATATCGCTAAATTTACTATGAAATAACTTGAGCTATGTACAGTAAGCAGTAGGATCTGGTAAAATGAAGAGCTCAGATGAAGTAGGCTAGTTGGTGGTCTCCACTGTAGTGATGTCTCCAGGACATAATTCTTGTGAGCCGGCCCCCTCCAACCTGTAACGAGGCCCCCCTTGAAATGAGTTCCTGGCTACGCCGCTGGCTCATCCATCCAGGTTTCGTAGGGAATTTTAATAGCGGTGGTGATTTACATGTTAAGGGAGATTGTTGACATGTGAACCACACAGCGGTCCAGGGTTCCACATTTCTCGCTCCCCACGGGACGGGTGGATGTAGGAGGACAACCTTTCCCCCTCCTGCCGTGCCTGCCCGGGAGGGCGCGGGAACATGTGTTAGCGTTTAACTTTGAACTCACCGTCCCACAATGCACATCTGGAGCACCACAGCTGCCCGCGGCATGGCCGGCAATCTGTCACGAGCCGTCCGCCCGCGTCGTAAACGTAACCGCTTTGGTCAGGGCTATTGAGATCCATTTGTGACCTGTGACTTCAAAGTCAATCAATCAGCTGTGCTCAGGTTGCATTGGGGATGAATTAAGCTTGCTTCATCAGGGCGGAACTTTGCGCATAATTAGGTTTTCAACCGAGGCGATCATCAGTGGCAGTAAAAACTGGCGCTATGGGGCTGCATATTTGATCGCTTGAAAGGATGAACAAAAGCTTGATTTTTTCCAGCTAAGCTGGGTGCATCAAAATGTCTTTTGCATGTTTCGCTTTATCTACTTACAACATAAGAGCCATTTGCCCTGTTTAATCAAATGGAAAGATGTTTCATGGACTTCCTGACTTGCCAGTAATTGTCTGTGTTATTTAATAATGCATTAAACAAGATCGGAGGGACAACTTAATCAAGGCAGACAATTTTTATCATTTTAGTTCATCTCAAGGGTCATGTTTTTTGAAAAGACTAAGTAAAAGTAGAAGTAAAAAGACTGTGTGATTGTATGGTGGGGAATAATATTTGTGATGATTGGGGGATTTACATTACTATACTATACATCCAAAAGTTTATCAACAGTGTTTCTTATGAAAAGAAGGGTGTTAACAGGGAGTTTGCCCCCTTTTGCTGCAGTAACACCCTCTACACTTCTGAGAAGACTTTGCAAGGATTTGATTGTATTGAGAGATAAATGTATCTCCAGCTCATCCCAAAGGAAGTTCAATGGAGCTCCATCACTCAAGCAGTTTCACTGCTTCTCAGCCAAATGCTGGGGGGCTTTATACCCCTCTAGCCCATGCTTGGCATTGGGCATAATGACTTTAGGCTCATGTGCAGCTGCTCCAGAGTGGCCCATTCTACTGATAATGCTTTTCTAAGGGGTTTACATAAACTACATTGTAAAACATAATAATTGCACTACTAGTCTAGTAACACTTATTATTTCATGTATAATCCTTAGTTACTAAGGTAAATCTAGTTGAAATCTGTTAATTTGGACAATTCATACAGAATGAAAAGTGCCCAAAAAACATACCCGCATTTTTAGCAGTTTTGTTGATTTCTGTTAATTAGCTTTCATTTTTCTAATTTGTAAATATAATTCTCTTTGGAAATTGTTCTTTTTGTGTCACAGCATACTCTCATGTTAAATGCAAAGTTTGGATGCGTTTTATGTGTTGTTGTTATTCTCACCATGATGGTGTTTTGTGTTTAGGTTTAGCAATTCGGCCTGGAGCCATGAACGCTAACAGAATGGCAAATATGCATTAAGCTATTAGAGTCCTAAGAAATTACTAATTCTAGTCTTAACAAAGCCATTTATTTGTTATTGTACAAAGCAGTCCATTCAATATAATGAGTTGTTTTAATTGGAACAATATTTGTTTTAGGTTAACCTGACTAATTCAAGAGTAAATAGAACTTGAAAGTACTACCAGCTCATTGTAAACCATTTGTTTACAGTGCACCTTACTGGGCTTTTTGGGTTAACTTCACTAGCTGCAGGAGTGTGAATCATTGAAAATTAGAAAGTAACTTTAACTTATATGTAAAGTTAATTAAGCTTAAACCTGTTAAGTTACTTAAATTTTTCGAGGCAATAAGTTTGTGTGATTGAACTAATTTTAGAGTGTAATTTTAGAGTTCAGAGTGTATGGAGGTCATTGTTCCCTATAATGTGATGGTAAAGGTCTGTACTATGAACTAGTAGAGTGAAGGGAAAACTATTAAAAACTCAGGCCCAACTGATGCATCAGCTGGCTGATAACATTGGCTGATAATGCACCAACAATTAGCACCTTTTTTGGGTTGCGGCAACACCGGGATTCGAACTCAAGATCTCCTGATGACAGGATGAAACTGTAGACAGTTATCTTGAATACTCAGTTTAACTATATGATGGCAATTCAGGACTGATGAGTTTGAACACAAAGCACCATCATGGAAAGAATCACAAAACATGAAAAATATAAAAAATAAAGTTATAAAACAGCACTATTTTAATGAAGAGAACTAATGAAAAGTAAGAATAATAAGAGGTGACAGAAGGTAAACAGAAACCAAAAATGCAAAGCATTCTGGGTAGCCCCACCTCTAGACCACATTTTTTATTTTGGACTATGACTTTCTGTTTAAGTTTAAAAAGAGTGATAATTGAGAACTGACATATCACTCACTAAAATACTGTGGAACTAAGCCTGTTGAAGTACACAATTAATGTCTAAAATCTAAATATAAAATTATATTGGCTGCTATTTTGAGTTATCTGCATTTTTAGCCACTGTATCGGCTACAGTATTTGTACAGTGCTGGTTGGAGCCTATTAAAAACTGTTACAAATTAGATTTAAATTTATTTTACAAACCCTCAAAGCTTCAGTACAGTCATATGAAAAAGTTTGAACATCCCTGGTCAAATTCATTGTTTTTATCCAATTTAACATGCTCGTAAAAATAATATTAAGAAGAAAATAAAATCTTGCCTGTGCAAAAGTTATGGCACATTTTATCTTTCATGTTTAATTTTTAAAATATGTTAGATTCAGTAAATAAACTGTAATTGTGTATTAAAATGTGCAGGAGTGTGTTCTCTGTAGAAGATGTGCTCACTTATTTACACTGAGAAAATCAACAACAACATGGAATTTGACCAGGGTGCCCAAACTATTGCATTCAGCTGTACATCACAGCACACAATTAACATTAACATCAAAATTAACATTCACATTGACTTTTTTGTCTACATAAGAAGCACAAATAGTGATGTGTAATTTCTCTTGTACTGCATTCTAATAGTAAATAAAACACAGTTGATCAGCTCATGTTAGGAACTAATGAACAACAAGTTTTTTTTATTTTATAGTATAAATATTTAAATACAGACACATAGAAACAGCAGTTGAGTCTCATGGCAGGATACTTATACTTCCATCTCTGCAGTTAGATAAAGTCCACGTGCTGCAGAATGTCACAGACGGATTTAGATGAAAAACAACTTCTTTTGATAAACATTATATTAAAAGCAGATGTTCAGAGCTGGAAGTTGAGACAGTCAGTCTAATGTCAGGAGGAGGCCAACGACATCATATATCTAAGATAATCATATAGGCTTTCTCTGTAAGGTCTGGCTGGGATCACTTATGTATGTTATCTCCAGCTGCTTGCATATTTATGGCACTGCTTTATAGAATTAAATGTCAGGGGCTATGATGTAGTGAAGAAGTTTTACTCTACTTACCGCAGTTTTTATTGTCAGTGTCATCTCGTAGAATGGTATTGGTTTGAAAAAAAATCTTTCCACAGAGCAAAAACAAATGAATATACAAGAAAGTATGTTTCTCGGTTAAAAATGGTTGGGGTGATAGAACAATTTGTAGCAGGAAATCAGAAAGGAATTTTATTCAGCACACTGTGGAGACCTTGTGTATTGTTTATTATATTCTGTATCTTTTGCATGTATATATTTAATCTCTTACACTCCAGGCTTATTTTTCAGTTATTATTTCAAACCTTATTATCCAATATCAAGGGGAGTATGAGGCCTACTTGGGGGGTGAGAGCTATTCTGTGATTTCTGGGAACAAAAAAATATATAATAAAGTCCATAACTGTTGGATCATTTGTATTCAGTGATACTGTAGTATTGCAGTATTTTACTGAATAGAAGTAACTCAGTGGAAAATTATCCAGTTAGATTTTTTTTCTCCATAGTATCTTGGTACACAGAGCGAAGCCATCTTTAGGACTTCAGGAGGTGCCAACTGCCAACATAATAAGGAACTAACAGTGAAATCAACCAATCATATTTTGATTAACAATGAGTGGCACCAAAATTGTCTGAAAAATATCACTGTAGGCCTTCTGTCCTAGCTATGTTACTGACCAAACAGATCTAGGCAGCTCTAGGTCAACATGCAAGGTAAAATATTGTCCCCACAAAATTGTTTTTTTCTTAAATCTCCATTTAGTTTTCTCCATAATTTAAACTCAGCAGCTGCCCTCTCCTGTAAAGTTACTGTTTTGGAGATACTGGTTTTTCCTTGGACACTGATGATATACAAGAATCCCCCTGGACTGCTATCAGAAATGATCAGTATCATCATATTGGTATCATAAAATACACACACACACATTTTCTTATCCTTCTGGCTGGCTGGGGGAGCTGGAGTTTATCCCAGTGGTCAATGGGCGGAAGGCAGGGTACACCCTGGACAGGTCGCCAGTCTATCGCAGAGCTATCATAAAATATTAGTATTATAATGTAGGTGATTTTGCTTATGGCTCAAACTAAAAACCCTAGCTCTAATACTAACAGTTATGGTTCACCACTGATAAAATGTCACAATTTTTATGTGGTTGAAAATTTTTTATGTAGTAAATCTTAAGATTTACACTGTTTTTGTACCAGAAAAGTGACTTTTTTCATTGTAAGTACTGTTTGATTATTAATTGTGTGTAAGTCACAGAATTTACTTTCAGATTTTTTCTTTTCAAATTCTCTATTTGTATTTGTAAGATAAATTCATTTTGAAGCACATAAGCAACTCACAGTGAGAGCTAGCCATACTAAAGTACAACCTTACAGCCTCCACACAGTGGACTTAGCTTGACAAACTGTTAGAAGTAACCCACATGAAAATGGTTCTTAAATGCTTAAATGGTTCTTTGCATGATGAAATGGTTCTTCAGATTGATAGAGAATGTGTTGTACATAGAATCTTTTTTGAAAGGGGTTCTATATAGCACCAAATAGATTTCTTCCACTGTTACAACAGCCATGTTTACATGCAGCCTAATAATCCATTAATAATCCAACAAATAGCTCAATCGGATTAGAATACGTCCATGTAGACACTTCAATTGGAATAGCCTAGTCCGACTGCGGCCATTCAGAATACAATCCGATTGAACGAGGTGGACAATCCTGTAAATAATCCGTTAAATAGAAGAATAATAGCCATGTAAATGTCTGTATCCGATTACATTCTAATCAGGACGTGTAAGTACGTTCTGCGCATGAGCGTTTGCGTCATAGCAAAAGCAGAGAACTCATAAACTGGCTCTGGCAAAAGTATATAACGTTCAACATGGCGGGAGCAGAAACTGGTCTGCAAAGGAGACGAAGTTTATGCTCTGAAATTTAAAATACTGCGGTGGGACGGGCGTCCAGCTTATGTGTCTCAGAACATTTACTTATTATACTGTACTTCACATGTACATGTGACGTACATTTTTCTGAGTCTGACATATCTTTAAAGTAATTAAAAACACATGCACGCCAACTGAAAACTCTTTTTGGTGTTTTATAGAACATTTTCAAAATTCTATACAGAACCATGTACATCACATTCTCCATCAATCTGAAGAATTTCACCATGCAAAAAGCATTCATTTAAGAATGAAATAGTTCTATATAGAACTTATGGTTCTAAATAGAACTTATGGTTCTAAATAGAATCCCTGCCTTCACTAAAGAACCCTTGAAGAACCATTTTTATTAATTGTGCACTTTGTGGACAAAAGCCAGAGTTTGAGACACAGTCTTTTTTTTTCATACATTATTGAGGCATATTTTATGTATTTAGGATGGAAAGCACATTTTGTTAATATAAAATTATAGTGAATTTGTTGCTTTTGCATTATATCGGTATTGACTTTTTGGTCAACTGCATTTAGCTGGTTAGCCTGTTCGAGCTACTAACTATGGGGGAGGTTATGGCAGTTGCACTGTATTGCTGAATTGTTCAGAAATGGAAGTCTGGAACTGCCTTTGGAGTTTTATCTGAGTTAGGAGTTAATTTCCAAATAATTTCTTATGTAAAGTATAAGAGGGGAATGTATGGTGTGACTGAAAAGAACAATTTATTATTTAATTATAATTATACTTACTAATGAGAGAACAATATGGGTCATGCTGTGGGAGAGCAGAAAAGAGCTGGGGTGAAAAGGCAGAAAGAAAAAATGAAAGGCAAAAAGAGGGAGTGAAAACGAGAGAACATTATCCAGAAGGCTTTATTGGGGTTGGCCCCCAGCCTGCCAGCCCCTGCTGAGGACCCATGAGAGCCTTCTGGATCTAAGGGCCTGCTGACTCACATGGGCCCCGGCCAATGGAACTGCTGTAAATCCTTCATAGCCTGAAAGCACACACACATTTGTTTTTATATCTGGTCAGAACGTGGGGTAATGCATATATCCCATAGGTAATTGCCTTGTGTGCAATTTATGTATTATATTTGAAGGTGCATATGTATGTATTAAAAGTTTGTTATATATACATATCAGTGCCTACAGTACTGTGCAACAGACACCACCTTTATTTGATTTCTCAGGAGATGTTCCTGAGTAGATTAGATATAAGAGAATCAACTTGCATAAAGAAGGAGAGAGTCAAAGTAAAATAAGTGACAAAAGACAAGTTTCCAAGACTTGAGTTCAAAGACTAGAACCACTGGATCTGGTAGACCACCAAAACTGCCCCCATCAGATAAACGGCACATAAAGCTTTCATCTTTGAGAGAGAGGAGTAAAACAAGCTCCACTCTTGCTTCAGATCTGAAAAAATTCACAGATGTTTCAGTCCATCCTTCCACTGTGAGAAGACAACTCAGCGCTATGGGTCTGAAAGGATATGTAGCTGTCAAGAAGCCCTTACTGAGAAAAGGAAACAGACCCATCCAACAAAGAAGCTGCTGGTGTTCTTAGGACAATGGACTGACCACCCCAGAGTCCAGACCTCAACATCACAGAATGCAACCAACTTCTTAAAAATATGTTTTTTACACTTCAATCACATCTTGACTGCTTGATTTCCAATCCATTGTGGTGGTGTGCAGAGGTAAACTTACAACAATTGTGTCAGTGTTCAAATACTTATGGACCTGGCTGTATGTAGGTGCTAAAAGCAGAAAAGCGTTAATGTTTTTAACTTGAATGTTCATTGATGTACATTCAAGTTAAAGTAACTTTTGAAATTAACTTTAGAAAGTATGATATTTCCAACAGTTTATTAGACTATTTTTATTGGCTCTTTATTTGCCCTTTTAAGTAAAAAAAAAAATAGTTTTTGTAAAAAAGCACATTACAAAGTCTGGAAAATGTTCTTGCTCTTGTTGGTTAGCCCGATTATCAGGACTTTTTTTCAAACTAATAAACTCTCACACATGCAGCCTTTATTACCGCTTTAGGAGAGATTTTGATCCTCAGAAGCACAAACATGCAGAAACACACACTAACCAATCATTTGTTCATGAGCATTCATATATTCAGAGACTATTTTACAAGCACTGACCCTTGGATAAGTGCACACATCTGTGTCATGAGGCTAGAACTCGAAATCAAAGGTCAGATTTACTTTCTGTCCAGGGGGTTGTGCAGAGTTCGTGTCCAGGTGAATGTTAAGTGAATAAATTTTAAAAATATGATATTATACACACAGACTGAGAGGCAGACCCACATTTGTTAACAATCAGGATTAGTTTCTGAACAGATTAAAGTCATAGTCAGACCAAAACTCAGATTTACAGAAGTCTGGACACTCCTTCTAATTACTCCTGGACTAATTACTCTCATTAGTCCAGGTGTTTCAGCCACACTCATTACTAACAGGTGCCTAAAATCAAGCACATAGCCATGCAATCTCCATAGAAAAACACTGGCAGTAGAATGGGTCAAACTAGAGAAGTCAGTGACTTTAACTGTGGCACCGTCATATGATGTCACCTTTGCCACAATTCAATTCATGAAACTTCTGCCCTGCTTGATCTGTCCTGGTCAACTGTAAGTGCTATTATTGCAAAATGAAGGCATCTATGAGCAACAACAACTCAGCCATGAAGGAACAGACCATGCAAACTAGGCCACTGAGTGCTGAAGTATGTAAAAAAAATCCTATTGCATTACTCACTATAGAGTTCCAACCTGCCTCTGGAAGCAACATCAGTACAAGAACTCTGCACTGGGAGCTTCATGAAATGGGTTTCTATGGTCGAGCAAATGCACAAAAAGATCACTATACGCAATGCCAAATGCCAGCTGGAGGGGTGTAAAGAACACCACCACTGGACTCTGGAGCAGTGCAAATGTGTTCTCTGGAATGATGAATCAGACTTCACTATCTGGTAGTCTGGACAAATCTTGGTTTGGTAGATGCCAGGAAAACAAAATCTACCGGAATGTACAGTGCCAACAGTAAAGTTAGGAGGGGGGGCATAACAGTCTGGGGCTGTTTGGGCTGAGCCATGTAGTTCCAGTGAAGGGTAAAGTTAATGCTACAGCATACAAAGACATTTTAGGCAATTATATGCTTTGTGGCAACAGTTTGTGCCCCCATGCACAAAGCAAACTCCATACTCCAAACTCCACAGTTTAATGAGTTTGATGTGGAGGAACTCCAGTGGCCTGCACAGAGTCCTGACTCAACCCCTTTGAGCACTGCTGGGATTCCCTGACCTCACAAACGCTCTTTTAACTGAATGGGTACAAATTCCCACAGACCTCCATATTAATTCCCATGGATTTGGAATTGGGTGTCCAATGAAGGTCAGGTGTCGACATACTATTGTACTTTCAGATTTGTACCGGAGCTTTAAGGCTGATGTAGTTAATAAGTAATGAAAGCTTATGTACACACATAATGTTGTTGACAGAAGAAAACTTTGTATCTCCAAAATGATAACTTTACAGGAGAAAGAAAAAACCTACTTTATATTTAATGTAAGTCAATTTAACCAGACTTTTTTCCGAGTCACTTTAGGTCATTTTTTTTCAGTCCATTCTTCATGAAATTTATATACAATGTAAAGGTATTTTCAAATTACATCAGAAACTGAAAAACATTGAAAAACTTTTTTTTTAATTTTTTGGACACAAGATTTTCTTTTGACAACATCAATACACAGGACTCAATTTGCAGAATGGATGTGAGAGGGTGAGGATGACATCTTACCAGTCAACCCTTTTTGTAAAATCTCCTGGCTTTGCACCCCCTTGAATCTCTTAAGATGTTTTTTTATTGATATTTTCATTTCATCCATATGTGAGATTTACATTTGCAAGGAGTTCTTCATGTAAAACAAACAAGTTCTGATTAGAGCAGAGCACAGAATGCACTCCTACAGAAGAGGTGATTATGTAGATTCACACGCTTTCACTTTCTCCGCCATACAGAAGAATATAGCAAGATCTGTGATTTTTTTTTTACCTGTGAAAAACAGGTGTGATGACTAGTGTTAACCACTGAGAGATGTTTGAAGTTAAAACCGAAAATTGGTAGCTCATAATCTCCAGGGATTATCATCATTTGTAATGAAATTAAAGGTAAAAATAATTAAAAAGTGGCAGGGCACACTTCACCTCCAGGATGACAATAGCTGCAGTATTGCTAACGTGGCAGTGACGGGTGTTAACATCATGTCTGATGTTGTAAATAGTATTGGTAGT
>JAILXH010180848.1:0-10678 GCA_023558415.1 Piaractus mesopotamicus | reverse complement strand
CAGTTCGTTCTCCAGCTCCACACAGACCAACGGACGGTTTGGGAATTTAGTGTCGTCTCATCTTCAGAGTCTGACCAAATCGGCTGTCGCTCAAATCTGATCTTAAAAGTGTCCATTTTCTATTTGTGGCAAAGTAAGAAGTAAAAACGTTCAAACGGCTTTAGTGTCTCCTACAGCTGTCAAAGTCATTGCTTAGCAACGGCGTCTCAACGGAGTGATAGTGTTTGTGAAAAAAACGTGATGTTATGGCGAAATAACAGCACAGTTAGAACACTGCTCAACCAATCAGCTTGCGTGGCCGGAGCTAACTGTTGTATAATGTGGGCTAATATATGAAGCCAGGATATAAAAAAAAAACAAAAAAAAAACACAAGAACGCACAGACACTTTTAAAGAGTAACTACACCCCACTATTTTCAGCTGACTCCACCCCTGGCTCAGCTTTGAAAAACATTCAAAAAATGGGAGGGGCACTGCAGTGATGTTTGGGTTTGGAGGTGGGGCTGTGAGGGAAACTGGACGGGCTGGGCTGCTGTGTTTTTAGAGCTAGCGTACATTACCTACCAGAAAATATGGACAGTGACAGAATCAAACGGCACTTTCACAACTGAGAGTCTTACGAGGCTGATGATTTTTCTGTACTACCATCCTCATCTTTGACGAGGGAAGGTGTTTCTGATCAGGCAGTGCGTCTTGAGCTTTAACAGTATGAGCCACTGACTCCGAAGAGTTAACGTAGTGCCAGAAAACGATTAACAGCGAGCAGCAATGGCGCCGAACAGTAGAACATTCCCTAAAACCGCGACAGCCAGCTGAAATCAGAATGAATAAAGTGGATTTTTTTGAACATTAAGTTTCATTCAGTTTGACATCAAGGTCGCAGACTGCATCACCGGTCAGCCAGTGTTTGCTGCAGTGGCCCTAAATCCTTACGTTCTACAAGCTGCTCATGGCACTTACCGGTGTTGCATCCGATTCAGTTCCCACTCAAATCGACGTCCCCCGGTATAAACCGAAACCTCGGCGCTGCGCTCACTGAACAGAAATCAACGCCGAGCAACACAGGAACTACGGAAAGCAGGAAAAAAGTTCGAGAAAGGCTGTATGGACGAGAGGTTGAGACAGTCGGTAACAATGGCCATTTAAGGCTAGCCTTTCCTGAACCGTTTTGCTTTCCGTAGATCCAGCGTTGCTTGCCGTTGATGTCTGTTCAGTGAGTTGCGGCTGAGATTTTGAATTGCGAAGGGAAATGTGCATCGGATGCACCAACGGCAGCTTTAGACTTGCAAGAATCCTCACTTAAATCGGTCCAACATCTGTTACAAACGAAGCTTAGATCAACTGGGTTATTTACAGCTGGTACAGACAGCTGGCATATCACAGCCTTGTGAGGTGGTACTGAGGGTATTTAGCTCAGTGCATGAGTGTGGTTCTCTCCTCACTCTCGGCTCCTATGCTTTCATATTTATGAGCGCAGCATGAGAAGGGCGTCATCAGGGGGTGGTAACGTTGTTCGATTTGCATACTGTGACGTGTCATGGTACTTTGGTACGAAGACACATCATCTGCGCCTATAGCAGAGTTGAACCAGAGGGGGCACTGCAGAGGCAAAACTGACCACGATAAGAACGACAGTTTGGAAAGATGTGTTCACATTTTAAGCAAGGCTGGTATATTTCATTATTACAGAGCCGTGCATTTCAGCTGTTAATGAAAACGAAAGGTCTTAGGGTTGAGTTACTCTTTGGAGGTTATAAACAAGCCTATATTTGTATTAATTTGGGTTAAATCAGGGGAACAGCCCTAGGTTGCTGGCAACAGGTCAGCTCATAAGTAGGGCTGTCACAATAAAATGTTTAACTGACGTTTGTCAGATAAATAATTGCAATTAATGATTTAACTGTCTTTACATGTTAATTTTTTTGCAACCATTAAAATACAAGCCTAAAGTGGCCAAATTAGCTGATTAGCCACCTTACTTGCGAGCTATGTTTACTTAGTAGCTAACACTCGTACCATAAAATCAATATTGCGCACACACACAAAAATGTGTAGAGTCAAGCCAAGAGTGAAAACAAACAAAAAAAAAAAAAACTGAATTCTGCTGGCATACATGATGCATTTTGCTACATAACTGACAAATAAAAAAAAAACATTATTTATTTGCCCTATAAATGTTAGAGCACAAAGTCAGACATTAGAATTTGTTTCTATTTTTTTTTGTAAGCACCACAACGTCTCAAATCGCATTTACTGCCTCAACCCAACACACCCAATTCTCATTTTATTTGTTGCGGTATAGTAACTAATATCTAACAACTGTGGAAAATGACTGCAGCCACAGCTTATATCATTGTTATCATTTCAAATAATTGATTAGGTGATTGTGTAATAATTGTGACAGGCCTACTAATGAGCAGAAGAGTGGACAGACCACTTTTAGTATCGGTTTTACTCATATATATATATATAGTTTGTTTTTTTACATACAGATATATTGGTGCTGTCAAATGAAAACCCATAGCTCCTGCTGTTACAATGCGAGAACATTATAATAAATGGACCCACAGAAATGGCTCAAATTTCCTTGAAATACAATTGCATTGCGCTGACAGGAGATGCATTAACATTATGGTGTTACGCTGCAGCTCTTTTACAGCTAATACAGGTGTAATTTCATCTGTAACCGATACTAAATAAAATGCACAGTTGAAGATGTTCAATGTGACCCGTTTTTGAAGCCATTCCATTAGCGCTCGCTTCACCTCGAAGAGAGTAACATTACAAGCCACTTTCTTCAGTGTCTGTTCACTGCAGTTTTTCCCTTAGGGACACTGTGCACAACACATTACTCTCTCAAACAACAAAAAGTTTTACTCATCAACAATAGACATTCCATCAAACAGAGGATTTCATAAGATACATGTAGTATACCTTACTGCTATGCCCGTGTGGTCATGTAGGATATGTGGGGGAAAAACAGCCAGATCTTTGAAAGTCAGGCTTGGTGAACAAAAATATACAAAATACATAAAAATAGTAGGAGATGTGGCATAGACCTCATTCCCTATATTGGTATTGAACCGACTGGGTGTGGGGGGGGTGGGATAATCATTTATTGAAAAGGGGAAACATTTTGGATATTGAGTTAGGAACACTTCCTCCAGGGGGGGTTTGAATGAAGACCGAGTCTGTTTCCACCTTGCATTAACATGCGTTTCCTGCCCAAAACATATCTGAATAAGAATGTCTAGATTCCATTCACACCTTTTACTAAAAGCACCTCAACACACGAGGCGTTTGTTTACCTTTGTTTACTCTTCTCACCTGTTACAGTACGAGTGGATAAACTCGGCTTGGATGCTTTTATCAGCTTGGTGCTCACAAAGCTTCTTGAATATGGGGCTGATTTCAGCCTCACATATCTTCCATCTTTCGTTTTACTGTTTATCCTCTCACCGGCTAGCCAGCACTCTCAGATGCACCCCTGCTCACGTAACTGTATGTGGATAACAAACACTGTTTGCATTTGTGTTAAATGCAGTCACTGACCACCTTCAAATGTAATTAGAGTGATCTGATCTACATATATATTTTGGTGTTGAAACCTATTCCTCCTTTTCAGGATACAGACTTAGTGACTTTCGTTGTTTCGGTTTCTGCATTTTGAAAATATGAAATGTCCATGTTTACAGTTCAGCTATGGAAAGAGAGTCTACTGGATGCTTGTTTATACTGTTTTTGGCAAGATGGTATAAAACATGCTGCCCCCTGGGGGAGAGAGGTAGAACTGATGAAGCAGTATAAGAGGAAGAAATCAACAGGTATAATCAACGACCTGGTGAGTCCTACAGGCAAAATGTCAGCTCACTGACAGCTTGACAGTTGCTGTTTTTGTAATATATAAAAAAAAATAAATCCTTGAAGGCTGGACTACACTACACGACTTAATCTTAACAGACTTCTAAAACGGAGAGCATCACAAACTTAACGTCAGTTTGTCACAGAATTTCTTGTCTTTTTGTCGTGAGGCGCTCAGACTAGACAACGAGGCAAAGAGAGAGAAAAACACAAATAATACGTTTGGGCTACGAATAAGAACTCGAACTCCCAGAGCTCCTCAGTTCACATGACAGACAAAAGTGCAAACTGGGGATTAACATGTGGTTGAGAAGCGCTGATACAGCGAGAGCTGGAGAAATACAAACTGGCAGCTGAGCCGAAACTAAAGAGTGTTTTGACGTCTGAATCCAACATTATAAACATAATATCGGCTCTTATCTGTCTGTGTTTTACACTCAGCTGTTCAGGTGGTGCGCAAGCACGTCTCTTCACCTGTTTCTCCCCTCCTCCAGCTCTCTGATTGGCTGTTTGAAACACTGAGCAAATCTCTGACCTTCTCACACTGCAGGACTCGTGAGTCGTAAATGTTTGATAAAGATTCACTTGTTTCTCCTCTCACACTACCAGGTCAGACGCTTCCGATTGAGCTCCCGACCTGAAAAAATCACTTCAGATTGTGAAAATTTGTCGCAAGGGACAAACTGAGCTTACAAGTATGCAAAAAATCGTGTAGCGTAGGCCCAGCTGAAGACCCCAGCCCTTAAGTGCTGATTTCTCTTTTACCGATTATTGGAATTTTGCTTAAAGTTGACATATCAGACACTATTTTAGCAGAGAGGAAACTGCAGGAAGACTGCAGGAAAGTGGCCCAAATGTGATTTTTTTTTGGCCACAGGGACGTAGCCAGAACCTTTTTAATGGCTTGGCCAGGTTAAACCCAGCAATTTTACTGGGATGGCAAACTGCTAGTGAAAAAAGGTGCGAGATAACACTAATAATATTTGGCTAGGCAAGATGCTAACCTACTGTTGCATTAGCAGGAACTTGTACTGAATTCACCCCTGATGACATCTAGCCTGCGTTATTAACCAGGTGATTAATCGTCATCTAAAATCTCATGACTGCGACAGCCCCAAGTAACAGCTGCACACTGGATTTCAGCACCACCTTTAAAAGCGGCCCAGATCCGAACTGAAAACGTCAGATTTATTGTGTTTTTTGCTGTGTCACTGTGTGAAAGTAGCCTTTAAAGAACCAAAAGTGGCTGTTCCAACACTTTTTGCCACATTTGTGAGAGCTTTTGATTTTATTAGGGAGAACAAAGACTTGATAATATTCAACAAATGCATTACAATACTTCTTAGTGAAAATACCATAAAATAGAAAAGCCATGTGTCCTAGCTAATCAGTAGCCTACAGTTACCAGCTCTGCTCAAAAGACTCACTGGACACTCATTTGGCACAGCTTGCAAGACTCCTGTAATCCAAGGCAACAGTCTTCATCGCAGATGCAGCCCAAATGGGTTTTCTACCGCTCTGGGTTGCTAGCCAGTATGTTCCGTTTCATTATTACCAAGGATAAAAGAGAGCATGCTGATTAGCTTTCTGTCCAGAGCTCAGGTCTGGCATCAGGGGGTCATTCAGTGGGGCAATGCCCCAACAACCAACACCCCACTGAACAACCCAAAAAAAAAAAAAAAAAAAGAATAAAAGTCTGAAAACAGACTTGTTAAATTAAGTTTTTATTTGATTTGGAATTATCTGAAATGTGGCTAGATCACTGTGACATTGTTATTTCAGATGAATGCAAAAGCAGCCTTACAGTGGACGAGATAATAGTGTCTATAAGACACCAAATGATCACTAGCTAGCTACGCCTGACCTCATGAACCAACTAGCTATCAACTACAGAGAAGGACATGCACCAGTTATTTTTTAACCTCCAGTAAAACCACCGCTTATGCATTATCCTTTGGGCTTTTTGCCTGTATTTGTAATACTCTCAAGTTTCGAAAATGGTTGTAATATTTTTAGGGATAGGTGAAATTTTGGAATATTCAAAGTCACAAAAGCTTTAAAATTAAGTAAATTGGGATTTTTTTGTGTGTATTTTCTCAGCTCTGAACCAAACAGCTAAAAGGTCACACACTAGATACCATGCGTCAAACACAAGGCCAGCGGGCCACATTAGGTGTGCCATACAATCCTATCCAGCCGGCAAAAGTATTAGTTTTCTATTAATATTGTTTATGTTTTGTAAATATGTTTTACAATGTACTGCACTACAATCCCCAGCATGCACTGCAACCTGCCCCAACAACAGTCTATGGGACAGCGGTTACACCTCAACTCTGCACAATTTCGTACCAGTCATATCACCAAACACACTAAATACATTTCAGCTGCAGTTCAACCAATATAAACACTTAACGTCAGCTCAGCAGCTCAGAAACTGAGCCCAAGTATTAAATGAACCTGCAGCAATGAAAGGACACCAGGTGTCTAGATCAAGCAAATAGGTAGGTTTAAAAGACTGAGCTCCTGGGGACGTTTACATTCTGAATATTTCAAGTGTCCATGTAAGCTCTACTACAAGTGCCTATTTTTACAGTTGGAGTTTTTGCATATTTTAAATAAACAATGGCCATTTCGGGTTACAGCACAAATTAAAAATGAAATAACATTTTTTCCTCTGGCCCACAGATTTGATGAGATTTTTTAATATGGCCCTTTTACTGGTTGAGTTTGACACCCCTGCTCTAGACGAAAAGCTCCACCAGTTAGTCTCTCTCTGACAGCACAAAGCGCAGCATTGGCACACAGGAGGCGATGCAGGAAAGCAGATTTAAACAAAAATGATAGTTAATTTTAAACTGTACTTTTACCAATTGAATGGAACAAAACTGCATCATTAAGTGAATTTATCAGGTTTGGTATCAGCTAACTTGCTGGTGACTAGGCTAGTCACATTAGCTGGGGTAAAAACAGACACTTCAAGGTTTTAGATTTATGTATTGCTTGAAATTTGCTTGAAAATGTCATCTACTATGGGTTTGTGGTCCGAGTGGCACATTTTAACACTGCATGCTGTGTTTTGTCCACCTGATAAACCAGGCATGTGGCAGCCTGTAGCCAAAAGAGTCCTAATCTTAATCTTAAATCTTAAATAACATCTTCGAAATATGAATATCAAATCAGACTAAAATGCCCATCCCTAATTATTTCATTATTTGCTGTTATTCAAGCGTCAAAATGGCATTTGTGTCAATAAACATCCAGCAACCACAAACAACCACCACAACCACATATTATCCCCATCAGTTGCCAACATGAAACATAGCTTCAGCCCTAATTACACAAAACCAACATCAAAATAGGTTTCTACAGATACGGCACTCAATAGGAAAAGAAGATGAAAGTAGAAATTCTACATTTCTTCATGCCGAGGCTCCAAATTAAAGCACATACCGCCTAATGAGGAAAGCCTGAGGAAGCTTTTAATCTCTCCTCAACGAAACATAAGGTTAATGAAGCGCCAGGTTTTCCTGCTGCTCGGAAGATTTCCTCTGTGGCTGAGACTCATCACCTCACTAAAGACTTCCATCAGACCTTCAGAGTCGTCAAGCATTTACAGACACGCTCTCAGGCACCATCAGAGTCCAGAGCCGGGTATGAAGACGTCTGCCACGAAGAGAAAATGACCGTGCTGATGAAAGAAGGAAAACAAGCAGAAGTAGCAAGAAAGTAAGAACACTTCTTCAGGTGTTTTCATGGACACGGCTAGATTGCTGTGGTCTCAAGTAAGGAGTGTGCATGAGTGTAAAGACTGAAGCACTGTTAGGGTTTCATGCTCTCTCTATGTATGCAGGCCAACACAAAGGCCACACACACTGACTTGTGACTGTAGAGCAAAAAGACAAAAATGATGGCATAATATCTTCATGCTGCAAAGCAGAAAAAGTATATTGATTTTCCACAGGCTGCAAAGACGAGCTGCTCTCCCGCCTTTGATGTTAAAGTACAAGCGAGTACAAAAGTGAACTATAATGGCTGACTAAACGCAGCAGGTACATTCCCCGTTCTGCAGGAACTATTATTATACTATTTCTCAGAAGATTTAGCTTAAAAGCTTTTTTGCAGATGTTAAACGTAGAAAGACCTGGCTCTTTCAAGAGCATGGCAGGATGCTAACAACTACATTGAAGCCTTGTACCTTTACACAAAGCACCTTGGCATCTTTCAAGTGCATGGCAGGATGCTAACAACTACATTGAAGCCTTGTACCTTTACACAAAGCATGTACGCAAGAAAATAGTACACTGCACGGCCGTAATCATCAGTAGGAATTCTGAGCACCCTAAAAAAGTATTTTAATGCATTTGCCTCCAAGCAGAACCTTCCAACAATAAAGCATGCCAACATTTTCACTACCCTTTATATTTTGTTTTAGTTTCATAATCCTAACTCACACTTAGCACACAAGCTGTGAATATCAATAAAAGCAACATTATCGTCATATTGATATGAAATGTTTGTTATTTCTCAAAAGCTTGGCTGTCAGAGCAAAAAACTCTGTTTTTGACCTGCATAGACAAATGCATTATTCAAAGCCTCCTAAAATCTCCACAAAACACACTAGCTTTTTAAATCTAACTGTAGTAGTACTAAGTGGTATACTCAATATAATATCGGTTTAAATTCATTAAACATTGCGAGTTGTGCCACAACTGTTACACCGCTGTGCCACAAATACACACAGATAACGCAACATACAGCATAGTACACCAACTGAAGCTTTAGCCGGGTAGAGTTTCAAATGAAAACGCAGCAGTCACCTCCCCACCGTCTAGTCCACTGCATCCGGGGCTACGCTATACGACTTTCACTCCGATTTTAGCCCCCGGTCTCAGTCTGGCCGAGTCTGAGCTGGTCGGCTCTAGACGACAGTTGGAGAGAGAGTCCATCTGACTGGATTCCTGCAGCAGCCAATGAAAACAGAGTGTGAAAGAAGAAAATACAGCAAGTAAACAAAGAAAAATGGTGAAAAGTCTCTCAGGTGTGGAGCGAAGCTTTTTAATGAGTTGAGTTTAAGGCACAATCGAGTTTATGTACATTAAAAACTCTAAAAAATACCAAACTGATAACATTTTTAAATCCAGGATCCTCATTTAAACATGTTAACCTGCTGCTTCTTTACTGTTTCAGCGCAAACGGCAGAGAAAACAGCAGCAGCAGCTCCACGTTTGTTTATTTGGGTCTCCTAATAACGGGGGAACGCGAGAGCTCAGTGAGCTCCGTTCGGTTCATCAGCAGCTGAGAAGTTGAGTAGTGTGTGATCCCTAATCATTTAGTGTGGATCCCCAGTATTTCAGTCACCTAAAAAAAAATTTGCAAAAACCAGTCTGATAGTGTGAGATGCCCAGTCTTTTATAATCTGTTCAGACTTTAAAAGTCGTGTAGTTGAACCCCAAGGCTTGGCTGTTCTTTTTAAGTTAGCTTTAGCTAGACCGATTGCAACACTTCCTCTTGTATCACCCAAGAAACCGACTCGGCTGTACAGACGACACTGCTGTCTCAGGACCCTGTGTGCAAAACAAGCTGTGGACCACCTCAGGGTATTCCACAAAGCAGGATTTCTCAGTTTAGCCAGATAACTTAAGCTCAAAGTCAGGCCTGTGCAACAGGAAACGAGCTGAGGGACTTTTCCCATTGGAAAATCTCTGGGTTTAAGTTAAGTTGTTAACTGAGAAATCCTGCTTTGTGAAATATGCCCCTGGAAGCATGAATGACTAGTATTTTCTAAATTCCAGCTGCATGTAAAGATCATTGCCAAAAGTATATGGGAGGCACATATGAGAAACAACTTGAGACATTCGACAAAGCTGAAGTCGGCTTCTTATTTAAAAGGTCTGTTCTGGGCAGCTGTACAGGTTCCAGAATGTAACTGATGCTCCGTTTCAGGTGGGACAGAAAATTCTGAACCAATAGCAGCCTAGAAAAAATTAAGATGTGAAACATGTAGCACTGCTCTTGCAGGACCCCCAGTATTATAAAGCAATAGTCACAGAGGTTTATCCACACATTGTTCAGATTTGTTTTTACTATTTTGCACAGTGCAAATATTTCAGATTCACTTTGGTTGTTAAAAATAGTTGTTATTAAAACTGAAGAGAGGGATGAGAATAATAAGCCACTGTTAACCTACAAAAACAGCATGTAAATTGGCTTTTTAAAAAATTTTAATTATACCATGATGTACATTTTTGCCAAAATCACCCAATACTAAGCAACAGATCATGACATTCACTTCATAAGAGAGAGATATTCTGGTTTTAATGAGAACCTCATTACAGCACTCCTGCGTACAGCTAAAGGTCAATGCATGGTAGTATGGATCTAAAGAATGAGTGAGAACAATTCATGTGACAGCAGGTTTTTTTATTTATTTTTTATTATTTTATCTGTTTTTTTTATAACACACTTCAAATGTCACGGCAGATTTCAGTTTGCCAACCAAAAAGATTAGAGATGCACTAAAACAAAAATTCTTGGCCAAACACAACATCGAATTTCAAGGCGAATCCTACATGCAAGCGTTTTTAAAATGGTTAACTTGTGATTATACAGAGTGCTGTTGGTGTTATATAATAGCACAAGTTCAATGCTAGGTTTACATTACAAGCCTTATCGCTCAAATTCGATTTTTTGCTCAAATCTGATCTCTCTGACATGACATGATGGTTCACACTCGTTTAGGTAAGTGATTCAAATCTGTCATTAATCTGAACGAACCGGCGTCCTGAAATGACCCTCATGAGCTCATCCTACTCAGTAA
>JAILXH010180804.1:31954-49516 GCA_023558415.1 Piaractus mesopotamicus | reverse complement strand
ACACACACACAGTTTGGGTAGGCAAAAACACACACCCGTACACATTCACTTAGCCATAAACAAACACATACACGCACAAATATTTAATCTATTACAGTTTCCCAGAAACATTGGTAAGTTGATTGTAGTTCACCCAACTATGTGCAAAAGTGTAAAGACCCTCAGTCAAATTATGTCTTGTTTATAGTGACAATAACTGAAATCATCATCTACAAGAGAAATATGGCATTTTCTGCTAAATTTAGTTAACAGTTTCTGTTGATTTGCTGAGTTTAATATAGTGGAATACCTAAAACATACAGTATATAATATGCCTTAATTTTTGCACATGCCATGTTTTATGTTTAATTTTTTCCACCAATATGTTATATTCAGCATTAAAATATGCAGAAGTGTGTTCTGTGTAGAGGATATATGTACTTATTTTCACTTAGAAAATCAACAAAACGTCATTTGAGCAGGGGTGTGCAAACCTTTGCATGTGACTGTATATACACACACTTTGTGTGTGCATATGTTCTCTTGCTCTGCATATATTAGAACTGCACAATATATTGTTTAGTTGTTGTGGTTAATATTGTCCTGTGCAATACTGATTTCGTAAAAGGCTTCAGAATGCAAATGAAAGAATAAATTGGGCGGTCTAGCTAGCTACTGGTCACACTGAAATGTTCAAATGTTGACCTGTACCTTTCATTAATGGCTGTTTCGAGCTAATAGAACAATCACACTGCACTCAGGTTACAGAACCGGACATATCTGCCCAAACTAGTACTGACTGCAGGCTGCAAGAAGGCAAGAACGTCACAACACTTTTGACACAATCACAGATAGGCTGCGTAAATCTACAATTTGGGCAAAGTAGCCCCACCGTTTATATTTTTCTTATGACCTTCTGTCAATGCTAATGTTCTTGGATCCACAGATCCATAGAAGTCTAAAATAATCAGTTGTTAGTTATGATAACGGCAACTGAAATGATGTAGATGCCAACAACGGTTCTTTTGATGCCTTGTTTTTCTTTTTAAAAGAAAAAAAGGCATCTTAGGCCTATGAGGCCCCCCCTCTTAATCACTGTTCCAGATAAGTGTTTTTTGTGGGTTTTTGGATATCGATATATTCATGTTCACGTTGAGGGTTGTCCAGTGTGTTTGTAATAAACTGCAAGGCATATCACAATCGTAGTATGTAGCAATATGATTTCAGTTTAATGTCCATGTCATGCAGCCCTAGAATGTTTGTGTATGTCTGAGAAAATGATATGCTGCTGATGGAGTTTAACAAATCCATACAATGGCTGAAGTTCACAGAGAGTTCTGTATTCAAATTGTATTTATGTACATTTGTATATATTCTAGTGGTGTCAAAGTTAACATGTTAACACGTTTTCAAGATAAATTAATAATGGAACTTTTTTTTTTATAATGCTGTTAAACGCTTGCGTGCTGTTGCTATGACTGTAGCCCTCTCATTGTTAAATACAACATTTAAATGGCAGCCTCCATTAAAGACTCACTCGACAAAACCAAAGTTATTTCCAGCTACTGTAATGCTGTCAATTTGTCCGTTAGGTTTATTGTATATATTGAGATGCAACATAGTGGCTACAGTCGTGAAGGAGTTGGAACATGCAGCCTTTGTTGTTTTTACTAGATGTCGATGATGAAAACTGAGAGTTACATTGTCCCTATTTTCATGTTTCACGTACATTTTGATGACCTCAAGCTAGAACAAAACACGCTGCTTTTTAACTGGAAAAAGGGTGAAATTAGGGTGACAAATGCAATTAATCACAATCAACTACACAAAAAATGTGATTAATCGTGATTATTTTAATCATTTGTCAGCTATAATTTATTCTAATGTTATGTAGTGTTTTTACATATCAGACCGCATTTACAGCCAAGATAAATAGTTTTATACATAGACTTTTGCACAATACTGTATGTGTTTCTGTGAGGGGTATTTGTTTATGTGTATGTCATTAGGAGCCAATAGCAGGTGCAAGGTGTGCGTGGGGTTTGGGCTTCTCTGCTGGGATGCAGTTGAGAGAGTGTGATAGAGAGCATGAGAGAGAAAGAGAGAGAGCAGGTTGGCAGCTCAGCAGGTAGCCTCTGTAAGCATCCACTGGGATGGACTCAGTGAGATCTGGCCAAAGATACTTTGGCAAACCCAAACTCGCGATGAAGACATCCGGCCCTCATTCATAAATACTGGCACTTTCAAATCTGCCTCTTCAAATCCCTCTTCACCCATCGCTCCATCTCTCTTTATCTCTTTTCCCCTCACTGCTTTTATTCCCATTTATCTTTCCTTTACCCGTTCCTTTGTCTTTAGCCAATATTCTCTCATTCTTCTCCTCAATCCCTTCTCATTCTGCTTCCCACACTGACATTTCTTTACTTCTCTTGCTTGATCTTGCTTTCGTTTGCTCTTTTTTGGCTCACTTTTGACTGTTTATCTTGTAATTGCCCAAACAACAATGTGCACAAGAGAGGGAGCCAGCAGCCAAATTAGCATATGCTGCATGTATTTTTCAGCAGCGTTTTTAAACGCACTTCTCCATATCTGAATAATGCATGCGTTACAGTGAGGTGCTTGTTTGCTGTGATTTATTCATTGATTTATATATGTGGTCATATTTTACTCTTATCTAGCTGGGGATAAAGCGAACGGAACCCCTACACAGCCTTAAATGGACCCAGGACTCTCAGGCCTCAGCGTTAGTGAAAGACACAAAATCTGACATTTGGAATGCTTGAGCTTGTCCTGCTAAACCCAAGTTATTGCAGTACCACCTCAGCACCACTGTGTGTGTGTATATCTCTCTAAATGCAAATCATTGGCGGAGATGAGTGACTGAATAATTCAGATCTTCATGTCTGGTAAAATGAGGCATACACATGGTTCGATTGTCAGTGGAGGGGGGGCGAGGGTGTAGCAGTAAACATTTCTTAAAAGGCCTGCATGTATAATGGACAAGACTTTTCAAACGGGCGCATATGCAAATACGCTGCGGCGCTTGTTTAATATGCCTCTCGCAGTCCAGCAAAAGACTCCAATGCCTTTGAGATGTTTATATGTTCATTTTCCTTGCTCGGTTAAATGGTATGAGAAGCAATTGGTCAAGGGAAATGGACAAAGTAAAGAGGATCTGCACGAGTGTTCGCTCGAATGCCTGCAGCATTTGTTAGCAAAAACCCAACTGAAGATTCCGCCATGCTAAACACAAAGACATAATGGGGCAATGTGTAAAGCATGCATAGTTTCTAGAGTATAATTCAAATCATCAGCCATGCTATTTGACACATCAGGCTTTATTAGAAGTTTAATTTAGAGTTTTTTCTAGCTACTGCTATTAGTGGCTGTGTAGTGTTAGCATTAGCACTAACTGGACATCTGTTTATGTTGAGGTGTTAATGCTAACCCTCTCTTCACACTGTGGTTGTATGTAATGATGTAAACATTTAGGCATTCAGTATATGTTCTTAGCGTGGGGCAGTAATGTGTCTAAGAAGGCTAATGTGCATATTTTTATATAGGCTAATTTTTATTAAGCCTGAAATTGTATAACCCCACTACATTACTACACCTGCCTTGGTCAGTTATAAACCTAATTCTTCCTAATAAGCCTCTTGTATTTGTCGCAAGAATTAGTTTTGGTTGGTTTCACACTGCAAAAATGGACCTCAATACACACTTGGGTGTTCGTTTTTTGGTCAGGCATTTTGTAGGGATGCATGTGCTCTGTTCGCCTCCATGAAAATAGAAAAACTGAAAATAGAGACGCTTTAAATCTATGTTTATCACAATCAAAGCAATAATGCTAAAACATACTTAATATCTGCTTCTTTATGATTGGTTAATTTCAATATAACCAGTCAGGTTACTAATGCTTGGCCAGAAATAGAATACGATCTGCCAAAATCGAAATCATGTCTTCTCTATTTTTTATGTTAAAACACTCTCTATGTTGAATTCACTTATTTGATTCAGATCATCATCAAAAAGCATTTCCACCAACAGCAAACTGAAGCAGGGTTCACTTAGAAGCTGGCCGAGTCCCACGACTTTTGGAAAAATGGTGGATCAAATGCCCCCTCGCTCCTGTAGTTCCGGCAGCCTTGCACAGCACTAAGTATAGGTTTACAAGTTTAGAATATTCTCCTCCATTATACAGTATACAGGATGGGGAACTGGGGAATTCTTTTGGGCCAGTCATTTTGATTGCCACTTTACCATGCCACTCTTAATTTGCATAAAGCTTGTTTTGTAGCTTGTCACCCTATCACCATGTCGTTTGTTGCTTCCAATTGCTTATATACATAGGAAACGAATGGTCACCTGTTGCCTGCCAACTTCAACACAGGCTTAAAATTAAACAGACTACTATATGTAAATGATCTCAGGTGTGATTGGCTGCCCTGTGTTGGAAATAAAACGACGTGAAAAATGACGTCAGTGTGAATGGGCGGGCTAAACTGCTGTAGACTGAATAGGGGGATATGTGTAAATGCATTGGTGTGTATCACAAAAACAAATTCAAAATGGGTAATTTTTGCAGCTGCATTATTTGGACCATATGGACTGTGGATATTTTAAAACATTAATAATGTTAACATACTACAATACAACATAAACTCTATTTTTTTTTTTTAAGCGAGGGAGACTTATTTTTTTGTACCATGGGCCTTTTAATTTGTAGTTTGCCAGCCTTATCAGCCTAGAAATTTCTCATAAGCAAATGCAAAAGTAGGCCAGTTTGCTCTAAATAAGAGCTCGCCTCTAGCAATAGTATCTATGGAGTTAGAGTTAGCATTAGAGCTAATTTCCGCATTGACACTTGTTTAATTAGAGGTGTTACCCTCACCAACCTGTGATAACTCACAGTCTGTAATAAACACCACCTTGTAAACACAGTTTCATGCTGGTCTAGGGAGCACATAAGTGTTTTATAATACGCTTTATTACACCTTTATTAAGTGTTTTAATAGAGCGTACAGTTGCAGGAGTCAGAACAGTTGCCTTTCTCAATAAGATTTTAGAACCAAAACACTTTTTGTATGTTTTATCACTGCAATTCCCAAGAGTAGTTGGCTTTGGCTGTTTAGTTCAAAAGTCCAACGTGCTTGGCCCATCGTCTGCCTCAGTAATTTTTCCCATCCTGGCATGAAATGTTTGCCTCATAAAGTCTGTTATTACTAAGGTGTGCAGGACCCATGCTGAGGAAGGCTGGATTGGTTAAGTTGGAACACAAGGCCGAGAGGAAACGAGGCCTTCTGTGAGGAACAAAGTCCTTTAATGGAGAAATTCTCTCTGTAGCAGATGATACGCTCTCATAAAAGAAGGTCCTCTGAGAGTCTTTTGGT
Source organism: Piaractus mesopotamicus (assembly GCA_023558415.1). Lineage (NCBI taxonomy): Eukaryota > Metazoa > Chordata > Actinopteri > Characiformes > Serrasalmidae > Piaractus > Piaractus mesopotamicus. The sequence goes on along the minus strand of JAILXH010180804.1, from coordinate 44,147 downwards.
AAGGTTAATGCTTCTATATCAAGCCATAATGAGAACCTTTTCCAGTACGGTATATTGTACAGTGCAGTATATCCGTTTTTGCTAGGAATGTGGAGATGTACATTTGGAAAAGAGCTTAGCATCATGACCTTTATTGTGCAGCAGGTATATGAACCAGAAATTCATTGAATTTGGATAGTAACCATTTCTGAAAAGGACAGTTTCAGATGTGCTTTGAGGGTAGCAGCGGTCAGATCCGCATTACTTTTGTTTAATGTAAAGCGAATACAGCCAGGCTTGTGATGAAGCAAATATTTTTTCTTTGGTCAAAGCATGACTAGAACATGATGTGATTATTTTGAGAGCTTTAAAGGTTCCTTTCTTTGCGGGAGATGTTTTCAGTCACAGCCATTTCGAGTCGGGATCTTGTACGCTACGGTAGGTATTTGTTGTCCTTTGTTTTATCGTTTCTCCATGTTATGTTTGGTTTTCTGCCAATTCTAATTTACCTTCAGAGTTAAATAAGAAGAATGAGGGTTTTTTGTATAGTACAAATTCCTCTCTGTTGGATAAGATGTGCAAAAAAGGGGGGAGAAATAGATGCTATCTTTTTCCAAAAGCACATTTTCGATCCTGTACACAAACGTCAGACATTTTCTTATTATCTCTTATTAAAGTCACCTCTGGGTCTGAGTATCTAATTTTGCTCTCTAACCTGCTTTCTCCAAATACCAATTTGACCTTCCCTTTTATTATCTTTTTTTTCCGTCTCCTCTCTTCTGAAAAGAATAAAGGTATTAATCTTTTATGTTTTGGAAAAATCAGATGAGTGCTATTTGCAGGACCTCCTGTGCGGCCTAGATTGGTCTGCTGGCGTGGAGAGAGAGAGACACGAAATTGCCGAGTAAATCAATACTTTGCCGTAATGTTAGGGGATCTGCTTTCAAAGGGCAGCGTCGAAATTTGTAAGCCTGTGCTCCTTTTTCTTTCTTTTTTTTTTTTTGATCCCTTTTCCATTTCATTCCAGTTTCACTTGTTATCATAGTTGCTGTTGTTTGTATGTTATTTTAGCTTCTTTCCCAAGTAGCTATTTTGCAATTTGGACGAAAATACAATTAAAGGCACATCTGGATCCAATGGTGCTAACGCTAGCCAGATGGATGCCTCTATTGAAGCCATACCTCAGCCGTGGCAGGTTTGGGCCTCAGAAATGTAAATCTCCAGCATGGAATCCTACAGACTTAGAGAAGTGTAAACTAGCATCAGCAGACGTTAAACTCCTGAAAGCATTATCCTCATGTGGTGAGGAAGCACACAGACATACAAAATGCACATACATTTCTGCACCACACTTTATGCCATTGCTTACATATGAGGCACAAACACAGTTTTACTGATTATGTGTAGGCTTCTCCATAGTAGCCCATCCACACAAACGTAAACCGTATGTATAAATGGGGCACACGAGCAGGATTTAACTGTGGTTTATTGTGTTACTTTCATAAAAAATATGCTGTTAAATCTGTTGTTTTTGTCTTTCTGCTGTCTATAAGAATTGCAATTTAAAGCTGATGTCCAATTCTGCTCATTTTGGTTTGATACTACATGACTTTTGTGTGTTTTGGCCAAGGATGCACCCATACCACTCAGAGTTATTTATATTTACACCGTTCCACTTTTTAAATGTTTTATTTTGGCAAAATAGTGTTCTGTTCAAGGCTGGGCAGCATTCATTTGTTTCATACCTTCAAATCATCTTTGGGTGGAGGAGCGTTAAAAGCATCGTACGTAGATGATAAAAAGTAATGTCTGAGAGAGCAAATGTTGAGTGACTGGTGTTAGAGTGAAAGAAAGCCCAAATTAAAGCTGTTTTGTGATGTTTAGGATTGTAGCGCTTCGGATAAGCTAACGATAGCTCTATTAGCTGAGCAAACATGATGCACGCCCCAGCACAGGCTTGGTTCCAGCAACCTGATGCTAAAATTACACCCATTTAGGGGATATCTGAGAGAGCAAAGTCGAGTGACTGGTGTTAAAAGTGAAAACCGAAATCAAATGTGGTCTGTGTAGCTCTGAGCCTCTTTCATGCTTAGTTTTTCTGGGGTTTTTCCTGGCTCTGATTTTCCCCTCTTTCTATTAGTGCCACCTATCGGTGAGCACATACCACCACCAATCAGAGACCCCTCTAAAATATAAATTGGTGGAATGTGTTTATTTGGGCATTCAGACATGGATTAGAAATTTGATGTCCTAATTTTGAAATATCGTCTTCCTTTTTAATACTGCAGTACCTTATTACCGTTATACTGTCCAGTCTTTGCGTTGTGTCACAAATAAAACATACTAAGTTTGAATAAACTGCATTTACTAGTATGGTAGCTTCTTATGTGAATGGTTTCAAAGCTATTAAATGTCACAGTGCTCTTTTGCATGGTTCACCTTTAAATGCATAATTAAATGTGATGTATTGAAATTCTTGCAGGTTGATGTGCTGACGTTACATGTTTTGTAATGAGCATTTTTACTACTGCTCATGTCAAGTGTAAAATAATCCCAGATCGCCGACATATTACTTGATTCAGTTAAACTGGCATGCATTATGTGCCACTCAGCAGTTGCTTCACTGTGTAAGTATTATTTATTGACGATACCAATATTTATGTGCCAATATCAATACCAGTACCAGAGCACTGGACATTGTGGGTAAAGTCCCAGAACATAGAATGCATAAAAAAAGCAGATGGTCTATAGAGGCGATTAGAGCTTAGAAGATTTTGATCCTCCTTCTGAGACACAAATATTTGCTCTTTTTTATTTTATTTTTCAAATTTCAAATACTCCATTTTCTCCCTAGTGTTAGTTGTTGCCAATTCCTTCCTGCTTTCTTGGTCTCATGCATCATGCAATGCTCAAAAGGGCTAAAATATGTATTCTTCATGGCATCTTTTCAAACCTGCTTGTACAACATTGTAGGGCACCCTTAAAAAACAACATCTTCTAATATCCAAATGGCTGTATTTCAGATGCCTTTATAGTATCAGATGGAATGTGCTGTACCACAAGTGGTAGAGTTTGGTTGCTTAGTCTGATTTCACTTTGGCCTTTAGGAAAACCACACATTTTAGAGAACATTTTTACAATTGCGCTCTACATCAGCTATTTTCCAGGTTGTGAGAGAATGTGTCTGCCAGGCTTTTTAGAGAAAGAGAGAGAGGGCGGGATCCACGTCTTTGAAGTCTTTTTGTTTTCAACAACACAAATGTATACAGAAATGTATTTAATAGCTGTTTTTGTCAGTATATTTACTTCTGATTGGATCCGGGGAGATAAACTAAGTCCATTTGTAGTCAGGGAGTCTGGAGTTGAGCACATTTGATGTTTTCCCAGCTCAAACTCACCCACTAAACCTGGGGTCACATTACACAAACCTCCTATCATTTTGTCACATATTGTGACACGATTTATCATGATAATGATAAATATTGTCATATTGCTCAGCCCTAGCTGTAGGGGCTTTGAACAACCTGGAGCGCTCACGCTTGAAAAAAAAAAAAAAAGTTGTCTTCCTTGCTGTTTGGTTTCAGATATGAGTTTTCTCTGCTTGGTGGATTTACTCAAAGTGCCTTATAACTCCAAACATCTTTAGAATTTCATATAACCTTTGACGTGGACTGACAAACTGCCTGTCCAAATCAGGGAAAGAGCAAGATGGAAACAATTGTCTCTTTATCGCCGAGATCATAAGATAATCCCTGCAACGTTAAAACAGGTAGCCCTGCAGCATATCAGCACACCCTGAGTGGCAGGTGTGTCATGGAGGGGGTGTGGCTTTGAGTAAGTACCTGTCCAGGTATTGTTCAGTGTGTGAGAAACCTGCAAGACTGAGACGCGCAGCCGCTTCACATTACTCGCTGTCTTTGGGGTGATTGATAATGCTGTGTATATATATGAAAAAAAAAAAAACAGACAGTCCTGGACTATGTTTAAGTGCATACGCACACATGTAGACACAGATACACTTTTCTCTCCCTCTCTGTCTTCTACAGAGTACAAGTACAAACATCTCTTGACACCCTTTATTACCCAGAAACAAGCCCCGGAGGCTGAGGCCAAAACAGAGCGAATATAGGAAAATTGAGCTGCTTTGAAGTGGAGTGTTTTTGATAACTACTTGGTATGCTTCCTGAAGGATAACCTGTAGGCTTGGCTTCCTCGAACCTAATCCCTTTGATTAGGTGCCAGGCCAGATAGCGTTCTCTCTTTCTCTCTTCTTCTCTCTCTCTCTCGTGCGCTCTCTCTGAAGGCCTTGCCTGCTTATGCCTCCTTTTCTGTGCTTTGAAAGCACTTCTCCCTAAACTCTCCGTGTGTACTCTCAGACCTAGTTAAGACAATCAAAAACCCTCTTTAGAAGTTTGCTTTTTTTTTTTGGCTGATAACAAAGCATAGCAAAGCGCACCTCCGCATAGTTAATGCCTATCATTCCTGTTTGGGGTCACGGTGGCCTTGGGCTTCCATTCACTCCTTGATCGTTTTTCTGGATGACTCGTTGCTCGGCTGTAGGTGTTAAAAGTGTTTAGACAATATTAAAGTTCCATGTATTTATTAATATCTATTTTGTATTTATCCTCAATGAAAAGCACCAACATTGCCTTACCTTATTATGCTGAATACATCACTGTAACATGAGGAATGTCTGAGAATTTGAATGATCTTATGGTCTTGTACTGCTCTTACAAGCTGAAGAAAAAAAGTGAACTGATAGAAAATAAGAGAAAGGATAGAAAAACAAGAGATAATTAACAAAGCAACAAAACCATTAAAGGGGCCATATCCTACATTTTTCGTCATGGTTTTATTAGAGTTTATTTGCTTAAAACAGTTCATTTTTATATGACCTTCTCTAACCTCTCTTTGTGCCTTAGAATTAGACAGTCTGTTTTTGTTACTGTGCCTTTAAGAGATATGTAAATGATCTCTGTTCTGATTAGTTGCCATATATTGTGCCTCATTCAAAAACAGTCCAGGCTGAAAAACTCCATATAACAGGAGCATGAATGGACAGGGCTAAAATGCTGTAGGCTGCAGAAGTATATATATGTAAATCTGTTGGTCTTTGTGAAATCAAAAACAGAATAAATTCAGAACAGGCTTTTTTTACAGCTTAATTTACTAGATCTGACTGGACAGTATATAATGTCTGTGAGAGATATCTGTTGTGCCATCGTTTGTGGCGGTTAGATTTTATTTTTGTTCTTCATTCATTTCTTATAGGTTCGAATGCACGTTCCCAAATGCACAAGCCCACTGCTCCCTTGTAGGCTCGACTGAGACCTGAGATGCATGAAAATTGTCCAAAAAAGTGTAGAATATGCTTTATTAAAGTAACTTAATGACCATAATGAAACATGACAGAAAGCTGCAGGAGCCAGTAAACTGATGAAGGAAATAAAATGTGACTTTATAAAAAAAATAAATAAATAAAAATAAGGTGCTGTAGCTGATTAATTGACATTTCTTGAGCCGTTAACTTTACCAGTGAATTCTGTCTCCACAATCATGTGATTTTAAACATAAACATAAAATTAAACAAAACAGCAACAAGAAGCTGCTCAACTTTAAAGATTTCTCTGTAAACTCAGTCCATGTTTTTCATAAGTGTTTTTACTTACTGCTTTTTTGCCACATTTCAGCTATTCTCTTGAATTTAATTTGACAGCTAGATGGAAACCTGGCTATTGGCATCACCTTTGCCAGCCTACAGCCCCCCCGGCTTACAGTAGCTCAAACAGAGGTCTTAACAGCATGGCGATGGGGTCGCGGCTACGGTTACCATGGGATACAGGATAAGGCCTCCAGTCGGCTAGATCAGGCCCAGAAGCTTCTAGAAAAGAGATCCGGGGCCAGCAGTAAATATCCACCTCAGACCAAACTCCACAACAGCAAACAGCCACGGGGTTACCTAATCACCCCCTAATAGCCGTCAGCTTTACCACTAAGCTGTCTTCCCACCATAAACACACACCAGTCAAAGTCTCATGAAGCTGTGCTTGTCCAGTGCAGTGCCAGAACAAACACACCAACTTCTGCACAGACCAAACACACGCATAGCTCAAAATGCCAAACGCAGCCCTCACCAAATGAATTAATTCATTTATTGCAGAATAACAAAATGTAATGAATAAAAAAGTCCATTTTTGGTCATGCCAGCTGCTCTTTATGTTGTGTGAACGTTTTGTGATGAATGGACCCGTAGAAATATTCCAAAATTACTATAAAAGTTTTTAGTTAGAATGTCGTATATAAAGTGCTGTTTCAGAGATACAGGATTTACTTACTTACTTTACTTACTACAGCAATATTACACAAAGTGAGTCTTTTACCTCTCTCCTAATCTCAAAGTTCTGTCTTGCTCCCCTGATTCACTCATCCACCAGCTTGCATTTCATTCTTTTAGCCACAAAATTTGAGCAGCCTGTGCCAGCCAGCGCTCAACTTGACCTATTTGTACACAATCTTTAGTGTTCCACTCTTTGCTAACAGTTTCTGCCAAAGATCGCTTTATTGAATTTCGGCAATAAAGGAACAAACCAAATGCCAGTGTTTCACATTCATTTCTTATTTATTTGTTTTAGATGGAATATGTCATGAGCGGTAGAGTTTGGTGGCTTAGTCTGAGTTCGCTTTGGCCTTTAAGAAAACCACAAATTCGAGAGAATGCGTTCAGACTTTTATAATCACGCTCCCCATCAGTTATTCGCCAGGTTGTGAGGAAATGTGTCTGCCAGGCTTTTTAAAAGAGAGAGCAAGAGAGAAAGAGAGAGTAAGACAGAGGTCCGTGCTATTGAAGTCTTTTTGTTTTTGCCTGTATCTTTCATCAGAGTTAGAGATATAGATAGAAATGTAATTCTATGGCTGTTTTTCTGTCCATACATTAACTTCTGTTTTATTTTTTAAGATGTTCCCTCTAGAGTGTTTCCCCCCATTCTCTACTCTAACCCAAACCAGTCTCAGTCGGGATGCGGTGTCTCGAGTTACTCTGCCTTCACGCATATCAAAAACAGTATAAGAGATCACAGCTGGGCCCAAACCGTATTCCGCGTTTCGGCCGTCTCTTTCCAACAGCCAGCGATGGAAAACAATAGTCGGCCGAACAAAAGGCAAGGTGGTGTTTTTGGAACCTTGTCCTGTTTGCTTTTCATTACTTTTGGATGTGTGAATGATTCTGATTATGTTCAGCTGGTCTGAGACCTTCAAGTGACACCTCAGGTCTTGTAGGCCCGACGCCTTAGAAGAACCACTTTTGGTTTCTTAATGAACCTTAACATGGATGGTTCTTTAAAGAACGTTTTTGTGAATGGGAAGAACATTTTAAAGAGTTTAAAGAAACTGTACAGTGAAGAAGTTCTTGACCCAAGCTTTTCCTAGAACTGTACATCAAGGACAAGAACTATTTAACCGTTTCATAGATTGTACTGTGCAAGTTATGAAGAGAATAAGGAATTGAAATATGGGCTCGTTTATGGGTCCCTGCAGTTGAAGGAGAGCCAAAAGTCTGGAATAGGGCTCCCCAGTCCAGGACCCAAGTGAAAAATGGGATAGCATTTGCTGCAAGGAACCTCCATCAACCTGTCCTGTCGCTGAAGTTCTAGCAGAGTTAACAGAGGTCACAAGCAAAAAGCAACTTGTGACGCTTAAGTCAAGTCACAGTTCCTGTCGCAGAGCAGGGTTGAGCTCTGTGGATTTATTTAGCGATCTTTCAACTTTCATAGCATACAGTATACACTGTACTTTTTCAAAAATTTTGTTTATGTATTTATCATATTTGTTGGCAGAAGGGCACCGAGGTGTGGATAAGCATGTGTCATGGCCTTTTACAATCCCTTATAAAGGAGTCCCACCCTGTGCTAGCGTAGCTTAGCGTAGCATGACGCTAATGCTAAAGCCTTGCCCCCAGCAGCCTGAGAGCACAGCGAGCGCGTGATAGCCATGACTGGATTTACGCGGGCCGCCCGACCCAGGCCCTGCCCTGATTGCTTTTGAGTTGGGGATGGAAAGCTATCTTGAAAAGCTTGTTGATGGGAGGGACACCCCAGAAGCTTTGTGCGCGTGTGCGCATGTGTGTCCGGGAGGGTTCGAGGAGAGAGCGAGGCTAATAACCATGCAGGAAAGGGAATGACAGTGACCTGGAGCCATGCTAATACGGCTAAGCTACTGTAACCGCCACAACAAACTACTTCTGACAGAACTTTCAAGTCGTCCTGATACTTTCTCACAGCGTACGTGCAATCTGACCTGCTGTAGGAAGTGTAACTCAATAGTCCTGGGCCAAAAAAAGTATTTCAGATATTCGTTATTGGTTACCTTGGTTTCTGTAGTGTCTGGCTTAGTTATATGTAGACGTTTCCCACCCTGTAAGCATCTGAAATGTTCTGAACAGTGCATCACATTTTATGTGTGTTGGGTGAGTCAGATTGTGTCTTTTTGAGAATCAAAGGATTAATACCAAGTGTTTTCTTTAAACAGTATTTTAATGCATATGTTTAATAAAAAAATGTGTATTTGATACTGAAAAAGTAAAAAATCTAAACCTTCAAAATATTTACTTAACAGGACAAGGCAAAAACATTCTTAACTTTTAATGTAACTTAATGTAACGAGATTTTATTCAAAATAATTTTGGGCTTTTTATGTTGGTCATCATTTAAACACAACAGCTGAATGTTGTGTGAACACTTCATCATGAATAGATCAATAGAAATAAAATCTAGTTATATTATCTTACATTAAATGTTAAGAACATGTTTGCCCTTTTGACCATTTTGGAGATAAATGGTTTCCGTCACCCAAAATGATTACCTAAAACTTTGGAGTTTGTACCTCACACTAACTTGTCTGGCTAATGCCTACAATTTAGGGGACTGTGAAAGAAAAAAAAGGTTTGATGTTATTATAATATGTAAACAACATGAACATCCAGGCATTATACAGTTATCTATCATTTGGCCTAATATTAAGCTTTTTTAATCATTTAAAACAATAATTTTTAGGAACACTTGTTATATCTTGTTGAGTGCACTTTTTTTTAAAATAATAAGCACTATGATAAATGACTGAGTGGACACATACACGCTTAGACTGGCCGGCTTTTGTGTTTTTTGTTGATATCTACATTTATCAATTGTCACTGTAGAAATCACAAAGATTACCTGTTTCATGTGCATGAGGACACTTTCAAAATAATTGGTATTGGCATCTGTATTGAGGTCCTGGCCTTTGCATTACTTGGTATCAAATCAAACAGCACTTAGTGGTATCGCTCTTCTTCAAGTATGTGAGTCCATCCTATGCATGTGTGTTCGTGTCATGCTTCTTGTTTCACCTTGTCTCCAGTCTTTCATAAAACAGCTCTGAACATAAGCGGAGACAAATTGCAGCAGTGGGCAGGTGCTCGAGCGTTCTAAATGCTGCTGCTCCAGGGCGAACGGTGGGGGGAGTTGAAGGTGTGGGATCCAAGGCATGGACGCCCGGCAGGCTGCAGATTAAGCCAGAGATGAGCTAGCACAGGTGGGCCTGCCTCACAGCCTCGCACCACCTTGCCCTGCAGACCCTGGAGGAAAGGAGGCAGAGGACGGGATAGTTTAGGTGTGTCGAAAGAAGAGAGACGCTCACAAATGGAGACAGACAGAGAGAGAATGAGAGGCTTTTACTCCATCACGCTGCCCTGCTTTCCTAAGCTATGCACTACAGGCGGAAAGTATAGAAGCAAGCAGTGATGTTTGCCATGTCATATAGCCATAATTGACTAACTTGACATAGTTATAGATTGGAGCCAGAGACATGAACATGACTTGAACTTGGGGTTTGATTTTAAAGACTTTTTTCTTGAGGTTATTGAAGCCAGTGTGGCTGGTAAGAGAAAGAGAGAAAGAGATTTCTATGCAAACAGTGGATCCAAAAGCCACATAACTGCACCTTTCAGTCCAAAATGTAAAAGCCGAATCAAATGTGCAACATTTCAAATTGTTGAATGTGAAAAAATAGCCGTACACAATAAAAAGTCAGCAGACAGGTCTTTTCTATGAGAAGATAACCGTATTTTACAATTAAGTCATTTTGTCAATTAAAAATGAAACATGTTTATTGACATCTTTTGAATGGGAGTTCCCCCTGTTTTTCAAAAAATCTGCAGAAGATGTAAACAAGGTAATTTAGAGTAGTTTGATGTTAAAATGGTGCATTGTAGAGAAACCCACTGACTCAGATGCTTTCACAATACTGGTGATATAAACCAGGAGTTACAATGGCTTCAATGATAATATAACCATTTTATTTACTGACCAGTCAAGGTCAAAGTCAAAGTGGACTATACAACAAGGACTGCACAGCTGAACAAGATTCCGTTTCTCCAACTCTGATGTGCAAAATATAACATAAATATAACATAAAGGCAACTGCACATAGACATACTAGACAGCATAGACAGACATAAAACATACATATAGGGGAAAATATGTACATAATTAAAAATATGTATATTGCACGTAGTATAGAAAAATATTGCACGTTGTTCTCAGTGATAGTATTATTGCACAGTGTAACAGGAAATAAAACTTGACACTGGTGAACAGCGATGAAGTGCTTAAGTCATGAGAACATTGATTCAATATTTAATATTTAAGGGAATCTGTCTTCTGAGTTTTTATATAATGCTGTCAATAATAAAATAGTGGGAAATATGGGAAAAAGTTATTTTGGTTCTATTTTGGCTAACAACACCCTTCATGTACTTCTGTAATGTGAATCTAATGCTTTTGCTGTTAACAGTCTCTTACATTGATTAGTGTTTAATTATTTACAAACTCAGAATTTAAAGAGCTCATATTGTGGAAAAATTAAATTTTCCTCGCTTTGATAACATCAGGAGAAGGAAAAACTTTCTTAACTTGTAATGGAAGTTAAACTAACAAGTTTTTGACGCATTTCTGTTGGTCTGTTTGTCAAATGTAACATTACAAAGGGTTAAATAGTTTTCAAATTATGCAAAGAAGTTAAAAAAAAATGAAAAAAATGAAGATCTGTGTAGATACATAAACCCATGCCATAAGTGGACCTCAAAGAAAACAAATAAAGCGCAAGAAAACGGAGGATATTGGCCTTTTATCACATCTAATTCAATGCAGTAAAGCTCTATGCAGTTGGCCTAGTTTTATACTGCTGCTGCACATATTTACTAAGACCTTTCTGTTCTGTGTTAATAGACACATTACTATGTGATATCTCTTTTTTTTTAATGTTTATTTTATCAAAGATAAAGTGGCACTTTGAAACTTGTGGGCTGTTTGCGACTGAGGGGGGTGGGATTGAGGGGGCAGGTTTTAGCAGGACTTTGTAGCATGTTCCCACAAAATGGATGTCTGCGTCAGCCCAAACACTGTCGATCAGAATCTGCTCTGGGCTGAAAGACAGCAACGGCTTTTATGGGGTGAAAGAGGCTGAGGCAGTATATCACTGATAAAGTCACATAGAGGTTACCATATGACAACATCTGAGTGGAATGAAGGCCTGGATAGTGAGAGTAAATGCTCTGATACACATACACACACACACACACTTGTTTTTATTCAGTGTCAAGACATGGGGTCATGTCCCACGCTCTTAAAACAAGTTCCTAAATGGTCCTTGGCTTTGTATATTCAGAATAACCTTTGATCAACATAGAACCTTTACATCACATGGAGGTTCTTTAAACTTTAAAATGTTTCTTCACTCTCACATATCTCATTTAAATTAATAGTACTTAAAAGAACGATCCATTTTAAGGTTCTTTTTGGGGGAAAATTATTCTTCTATGGTAAAAATTGTTCTTTTATGGCATCTCTCCAAGTGACCTATTTTTAAGAGTGCATATGTGGTGTATTTATGTATAAATAACAGTTTCCCAGACCCAGGTTAAGCTTGGAGTCAGTGTGAAATCAGATGTCAGTCTTTTGTATTACCTTGCTAGTTTATGTGCCTGGTAATATTAAGCATGACTCATCATGTATCATTTAAAAGACATTTTTGTTTTCCCTTGATCTTTGATGTGTAGCAGCTTTTACTATGTCTCTAAAACACCTTCTGAGTTTTGATCACATCACTGTGCACTGATAGGTGGAGAAAAATAATATTATCCAATAATATAATTGAGTTAAACCATCAGCTAGCTCAGACACCC
>JAILXH010180804.1:2778-21440 GCA_023558415.1 Piaractus mesopotamicus | reverse complement strand
TTTTTTGGGTTTTTTTTTTTTTTTTTTTTTTTTGGTCCCGCCATTAAGATCCCAAAGCTTATAAAAGAAAAGCTGAATCAAACACAGCCCCTCTGTAAGTGCTTCCAAAGCTTTCCTGGCAGTCTGTTCAAAACCTCTGAAATAAAGACTGTAATTAACAAGAAAGAAAGAAACACGGCAAAGAAAAGAAAGAAAGACGGAAAGAACTACTAATTAACATGAAGTAAAACTTCTGAATGTTATACAGTTTTTCAAGTGCTTGGGTTATATCTCACCGCTGACAGAGTGTGTGCTGTTGGTGGTGTTGCTGTGTGTTTCTCTCCCTTTCATCTCCGAAAAGGCCTCTACAAGATCTCAACGTTTGTGTGTACCTTAGAGGTCTGCTACCCGACCCCAGCCTGACAAAATATCAGGTTTAGGGCCAATTTTTCACATACAGCATCGGGCTGGGGTTTGTTTGCTAATGCGTTTTTTTCTGTGTATTAAGACCTGGACTGTTGCCTCACTGTTCTCTTCACCAGGGTGTGGCGGTCCTGGTGTGAAGTGGTTTTGGAGAGATGGTAGAGATCAGTTAATGGCTAATGTTAGATAGTTTAAGTCAACCTAAAATTAAAATTGACATTTTTTAACCTAATTAGTTTATGCCCTTAGTCATTTTAAGCATAATCCATTGTGTAATATCATTCAAAAGGCAAAATTCTTGGTTCTCTGTAATCTTTGATCGGAACGTACTGACTTTTACCTGCCTTTAAACGGCATCTGACATTTGGCTGCGTCACTGTGTTCCAGCGGCCAGGAAAAAATTACACCAACCAATAATATCGTAGCATGTTTTCTCTCCCCCACCCACCACCCTGACCAATTAACGAGCAAGGACACCCATCATAACCTCTGCTCCTGGCTGCACATACATGTATGCTGGCAGATGACCTCTTTTCTTCTTGTCACTTCTCTTTTGATGTTTGGATGAGTTGTAAAAGTTCTTTTACGCTGACAACCCCTAGTTCATGTTAATGCAAGTGAGGTAGTTCAAGAATCGGTTTTCTGCAGCGCTGTGAGGCTGTAAGCCAGGTCAGCTGTGTCACGGTCGCAGTATCACAATGAGATTCAACACTCAAGCACACATCAAGGACGAGATATAAACAAATATATTCAAAATGCAGGACATTATTATTAGGTTAGATGATTTTTTTAAAAGTTTAACAACATTAGGCCGCTTTAAGCCACAGAACAGATCTGCATTTTTCCCTCTTTGCACCTCAACCTTGTAACAACACGCCTTCACAGTATCCAACAGTAGTTGAGGGAAGCGATTCTACCGGTTTTAATGAAATTAAGGGTGCAGCTATTGCAGGTTTTGAAAATATTTGAATAAAAAAAAACAAAAAAAAACAATCCAAAACAAGCACACATTAGTCTTCGTTCAAGTTAAAGTTCAGATCGTTTTTTAAAATTTATTTTTAGCAGCTGCAGTTAAACAATCTGAAAGTCCTGTTGCAGCCTCAGCACCCCAATTTCCCGCATCCCTGGAACTTTCTATAGCATTTTGACTTATGACAGCAGGAGGACAGGTGCATCATTTCTTCAGCAAAGTGTTTACTGTGGATGCAGTCATTTTGCAGCAGCTACTAGCCAGAAAAAAAATTCAGAGTACTTCCTCATGCCAGTCAAGTCAGTGTTGACTACAGCAAAAGATCAGTTTTAGATAAGTGTGTGGAGTTTTTCTTTTAGTGAATTTTCTGCTAGTTTGAGACTTAACAAAGCAAAGTTTTTTTTTTTCGGGTCTGGTCAGGTAAAGGCTTAAATTTCATTCCTGTGCAGATATATAATTGACCTCTATTTTACTTTTAATGTAAATTAATGGAACTAGACTTTTTTCCAAGTAGTTTTGGGCCATTTTTTTTTTGGTCCATTCATTGTTCATTTACACGGAATGTAAAGGGCAATAGGCATTTTCAAAGCTGTGAAATATTGTTATTTGGATGATTTGTACTTTACTCAAGTATTATTGACACTGAATACATGTACTTTTCTCAGTCACATTTCCAACACAAAAAAAAACATAGTTTTTACCCCTTATATTTTAATTTAGACCTTCAAAGTACATGTTACAAATCTCTTTTTTCAGTGTCTGACTTCATTGTTTTTATTAAAACATGCAACCAAATTCATATTATTTTGTCTTTATGCAATGATTAGTACTGCTTATTAGTCATTGCACCACAAGCCACCAGAAAAAAAATACTTTTCATTTATGTGTTGAAAAGTTTTTACTTTTTGCTTTTATATACTTTAATTGATTTTTTTTAACCCCAATATTTAATGTTTCCTAGCTTTGCCTTTATTACAGCTTCCATTCTTTTCAGGAGACTTCTGCAGGAATTTTTTCCACACCTCCGAATTTCAATCTTAGAATTTGGTTACATTTTCTGCTTCTCACAATCTATCAAACCCAAACACATTCAGAGATGCTGAGGTCTGGCTGACTGTTTTTAGAACAACAGCAGCTTCTTTGGTTGAAGCTTCATGACAACTTCCTCCTTTCAGACTCATAGTGTTGAATTGTCTTCTCACTGAATTTATTTTTCATTGTTTTTTGAACTCTGACTTTTGCACAGCACTCTAGATTGCTTATTAGGTGTCTTCAGATCTTTGGCTTGCATCTGATATTTTCATACACTTTTCCACTTGGGCATAAGAGGGGATACAGAAGAATAAAGGTGTGAAAAAGAAATAAAGAAAGAAAGAAATAAGTAAACAAATATAGGAATTTGCACATATGATGGCATAGTGTAGTGGCATGAATTCGGGATACTCTATGAGTGGATATGCACATATCTTTATACACTTTTCCACTACAGCATGATAGAGGGTACAGGAAAAAAAAATCGCAGCCCCACTGGCAGGACTAAACAAACAGGGGCGCACGTTGCAGGGGGAGCGCATTAACTGTAACGGCTCTTGATCTGCCGGCGCTGAGAGTGCTGTCGGCATGGCTAATAAACACTTCATTTAGTTTTAATGGTGCCGGCGCCTCTCGGCAGCCTTCAAAAGCCCTCTTTATTTGGGTCATTTACGTCTTTCCTTGAGGAGCACCCCGGGGACGCGGGATTCTGTCCACATTGCGGCCCGCCGCCGCGTTTGAAAACCGAGGGGGAAATTAATAGGGCTATCTCTGGAAAATAAATAAGTGATGGGCATTACGCCGGCAACAAGCCCTCAGAGCTTATTAAGAGACAGTGACAGAGAGAGAGAGTGGGAAAGGGAGGGAGGGAGAGATGGAGAAGAGAGAAAAAAGGGAGATATTTAAATGAATTTTGCACCTTTTAATGCGCTAGCATATTTATTTTTATTCCTTTCTTCTTCTTTCATTCCTCTGTTCCTCTGTCTCCAGCAGCCCTCGTTTGGCTCTTTCGTTTTTTCGTATAGAGTGATTGTAAACATGGTAATTATGGATTGTGCGAGAGTTTAATTACTGGGTATGCTTTCGGCCTCAGGGGACGTTTGCCGGTATGTTTGCACTGATAAAAACGTTCGGCTCATCAGCGAGCCTCCAATGGCGTCGCGGCCCTCCGAGAGTGGACTGGAGGGAGCCAATCCCTGGAGCCCTCGCAGCTCAAGGACCAATTAGTATTAAGCGGAATTAATCTGAACGGAACGCCGCCGTCGGAAGCAGGTCTTCTCGAGGTGAAGAGGAATTAACTGCCAGATTGGCTGGCTGTTTCAGGGCCCTTTTGCTGGTTTGAAGCAGAGATAAACGTGGAGCTCTGATGAGCGAATGCTTGTAATTTGGGAGATTCAAGCAATCTTACATCTAAAAACAATAAATAATGCCCTGCTTTGAATTGTACTAAGTCATTAGGTAGGTATCTCTTACAGATCCTACAGCCATCAAAAGATTATATGCCCTATCTGTGGTTTGAATATATTAATCACTTTTTACAGAAGTTCGCTTGTCATATAAAAAGCTTGTGATTTTTTTTTTTTGTTCTTCCTTTAAAACGTTTTTTTTTTTTTTTTGTTAAATGGCAGTGTGGCGAATTAGCCAGGAGAAATTGTCCTAAATATATGCTATTTAGGTTTCAGAGGTTTGGAGAACTCTCTGGTGGAAATTTGTAATTTCACGCAATGTGTGGAAGAACATTTTGTAACATCAGGTGCTCTTTAGTTCCCTTTCCCTGCGGGATGAATGTGATGAGCATGAGTGCAATTAAAGAGTATTCAAAGAGAACTCAGTCAAAACTTGGTGAAGCACATGTTTTCCTAAGAAGTTAGTAAATTATCTACCATTGTCCTCGTGTCTTCATCAGTATAATGCTGATTATGCATTTTAGACCCAAAGATTGAGCCGGACCTTCTTTTTGAGCCTGTGCATGTGACGTTAACACATAAAGTGGTCCGAAAAGTCCAGCCTGATGCCTCTGACTTATAATTATTTCAGGATGTACAGGGTGACAAACAGCAATGCCGTATTTTATGAGGGTTTTTTTTTTCTTTTCAGTTATAACAAAAAACTTGCATAGTGCATCTTTAAAGTTAGAAACATATTTCGTTATCCCAAGTTTCCATTTTGGGGATATTAGCCCTATTTCAAATGACTCACTTGTAGTCCTGCAGTCCTGATTTGTGCGTGTCTGAGAGGATTGCGAGGCTGTAAGGTGGCTCATTTCTCATTATGCCATTCAGATGGGTGCTCACTAGCACCCTTTGTACATTCTTATGTTGTCTTTCGGCAAGGACTGCATCAATGCAGACTGAGCAGTGGCCTATTGCCCAAAATTCCAGTCAGAATGGATGGTTTAGTTTACAGCATTCTGACCAACATGATGGAGAAGATATTCAGATATGAGTAAAATGCGTTTTTTATTAATTTAACTTGTTATTGAGCTGCATAATCTGAATTGTGCCACTGTAGATGTCTTGGAGGAAGAACTGTAGGGCTTAGGGTGTCATTTGGTGCTATTTGGGACAAAGCTATGAGGGTTTGTTAGGGTTAGAGTTAAATTAACACTATTAAACTCTCATAACTATTACTGTAACATGTTACTGTCTGGTTGGCCTTCTGTCTCTCCAGCTAGTTCAGAATGCAGCAATCACTATGCTTACCAGGAAAAAAAAGTCTTATTCAGATTACACTGGCTTTCTGTTCAGCTCCACAGTGACTACAAGGTCTTATGACTTGTAAAGCTCTTAATGGCCTAGCTCCATCATATCTTGCATATATTTTAAAGCGTAGCCCATCCAGTCCACGTCATTCAGCTGAGGCAGGCTTACTGCAAACGCATAGGATCACTTACAGCTCAGTTGGTGGAAGATCATTCACTTCTGTATCTCCTAGACTCCCTAAAGAACCATGTTTGGAAAAGAGATTTGTGATTATGAGGAACCTTTTGAAGGTTTAACGAAAGACGAAAAACGTTCGATTACCAAGATACTCTGAGTGGATAGGTTCTTTAGAGAACCTTTTCTGCAAATGAGATATGTGAGTGTGGAGAACCTTTTAAAGGTCCCTTAGAAATTTAAGGATCCATCCTAGAACCTTTTTGTGAAAGTTCTTTAAACTTCGTTCTTCACACTCACAAATCTTGTTTATAAAAAAATCCACGTAGTCCAAGAGTGTAGGCTTTATCACTAGATAGTGACAGAATGCTTGTAACATGAGAGATTTAAGTAATCTCAGTGCTAAAAACAATTAATAATGTCTCGTTTTGAATTATACTCTGTCATTAGGTCAGCATTCCCTACAAAGCCTGAAGCCGCAGTGCCAGATTATAGCCTTTGTCCTATCTCTGATTTGAATGTGCTGTTCACTGGTTACAAGATAAGTAAACTCATTTATAAGCAGGTGGCTTAGAAGTATAGAAGAATAAGTTCCTTTGTCACATATATATCTTTCAAGTACAGTGTTTGAGGGTTCATTTGTGTGCCTTTCTGTATGGCCCTGCTGATTTTCCCCCCAGGCTGGGCAGTGGGTTAGCACTCCGTCTCCCTCTATTGATTTTGGGGTGAATGTGCCTCCATTAGGGTGCTGTAGGGTGTGTTCATGTGTGTATGCGTGTGTGTGTGTGTGTGTGTGCCCCCCCAGCTCTACTTTGCCATCGATTAGCTCCAACTGGGAGTAGGAGTCAGACTGGGGTTAATATGGCCAGGCCCCGCACGCGATTATGCTACATTAGCCTGCTAGCGGTCAAACGAGAGGGTCGTGCTAAGCTAATTAGCACTTGCTTATCATATTGGTGATGACAGGAACTCACCACTGTTCATTGATCTCCGTTTTTTCCCTTATTTCCAGCAGCTTCCTTGGGTTGCGCTTGCTGTTGCACTTGATAGTCTCTTGTTCTCAGTAGAATTCTTGCACATTCGACTGCCAGGAAACGATTAGTGCCAGCTGTGCTGCTATCCTATGCTAATGTGCCAAGTAGGCCTACAATAGAGGTGCCTGCTCAAGGAAAATTTAATACTACAAGGTTGTATTTAATACTACATCTGGGAGTACATTCTTTAAGCTGTTCAGAATGAGTGTTGCTCCTTTTTTTTTTGCCTTGGAGCCATGTGTGTGAAGATCAAGGTCCATCCATGACATTTGTGTGCCTTTGTGAACCAAAATCAGTCGTTATTAATATTTACATGATTTCCCAACGTCTCTTTATGCCTCAGAATTAAACAGGCTGTTTATGTCATTGAGCATTTAAGATTCATACAATCATATGCAAAAGTTTGAACACCTCACGTCAAATAGCATGTTTTGTTGATTTGTGAAAATAGGTTAACACATTTTCTACAGTGAATATGATATGAAGAATAATATTTTTGCACATTTTAATGCACACTTTCTATTTGTTTGCTGAGTTTAACATATCAGAAAAAAATAAAACAAGATATAAAATGTACCACAGGTTGCATTTTATGTTGTATTTTGTTCTTAATATGTTAAATTCAGCAAATAAACAGTAATTGTGCATTAAAATGTGCAAAAATGTGCTCTCTCTAGAGGGTGTGTTAACTTTTTTCCACTTAGAAAGTCAACAGAACCCATAATTTGACCATAGGCCCCCAAACTTTTGACTGTATGGCCTCTGTTCTGATTGGCTGCCCTATATTTGCACCTCATTCAGAAAGTAGTCCGGGCTCAAACACTCCACATAACTTTAGTGTAAATGGGCGGAGCTAAACTGGTGTACCCTATAAAGGTGGATATACGTGTGCGTATTGGGTTATGAGCGGGCTGTGCCGCGATCCTATGCTAATGTGCTAAGTAGGCCTACGTAGAGGTGCCTGCTCAAGAAAAATGTAGTACTACAAGGTTGTATTCAAATACCACATTTGGGAATTGATTCTTTAAACCATTCAGAGTGAGTGTTGCTCTTTTCTTGCCTTGGAGCCATGTGTATGAACATCAATAGTGTTTGAAGCAGGTCAGAATGTGTTTAGAAGGAGCAACCCCCGCGTGCGTGTAGATACAGTGTTGTAGAAGAAGCTGGGACTGGGTTTTTATGGAGGCTGACAGCTGCTGAGATGTGTTTGAAGACGGTTCAGCAGGAGTGGCAGGTTGTGAGTATGTGTGTTGCTTGGCGGTAGTGAGAGAAGAGCAATCGCCTTTTATGATGGTGAGACACAGTCTGACAGTGTTGCTGCACTTCTGAAAGGCTGGTGCATCTGTGATCTCACGCACACCCCCTTCTTAGAGAGCACAAAGAAGGAGCGCTAATTTCGTACTTTAGCAATTAAAGCGTTGAGGTGTCACAGAGTCATGCGTCTTTGTCTCTCGCACACCGTGAAACGCTGATCTCCCTGTCACGTCACACATAATCCTGTACAGATAACTGCCTTTGCCTCCGCTTCTCTTCTCCTGCTGTCAGTCAGCATGTAACCCTCTCTCTCTCCCTCTCTCTCTCACCCACTGTACCTCCTTCCCCTCCTCCTTTATCCTTTATACATTCACTCTTCTGGGCCTGAGGCCACAGCATTGCTTCAGCTGCGAAAATGTGTGCATGTGTGTGTTTGTGTTCTCAAAAATGGCTCTGATGAGAAGCCCCAGTGTGTGTTGAGACAGAGCAGTTAGCCTGTGCTCATCTCTCTCGCTGACAGTGGCCTAGAGCAGCACACGGAGCTTTTCGAGGCCTAGTCTCAGCCTAAGACATTCTGTTTCCTTGTGAGTGGGTCTTTTGCACCCAAAGCTGGCCACAACTATCGGGATTCTGTCAGCTGCATTCTGACTGGCTGTCCACACGTTTGTGTATATTGGTCGTTTGATTGCCACATTATGCTGATAGGCAAAGGTCTGGCTTGCGAGGCATGACTGCGGCTTTAACATGGTCAGTGTGGTTGATTTGCTTGAATATGAAAAGAAACATTGCATAATTGTGAATTTTCCTTTTACTTTTCACTTGTCGTAACTTTTTTTTAAATTTGTCACAATTCTAAAAAAAAAAAACTTGTTTATTTCCAAATATAAAAGAAAAAATTCCAGGTTTTCAATGTGGTTTCAGACTTTTGAATGGAGGGATGGATGGATAGATAGGTAGATAGTCTATTTGAGTCTGAACACGTGCTTCACTGGATGGGATAAGATAAAAAAAATACCTTGCCTTAACATGATTATTGTCAAAAATGTGCTTAAACATGTCTTGATTTGAATTTTATCCAGACTGTAAAACTAAAGCTTTCTATTGTTTATTTCCAGATTTAAATGAAAAGAAACTCTCAGTTTTTCAGTAGGGTTTTAGATTTTAGATTTTTAATTGATTTGATAGATATAGCAGGGTCCAAATTCTGAGATCACTCAGGAAAAAGCTTCTGTTTTGCATTCCTTTCTCATTTTCTAATCTAATAAACACTTTTCATTAAAAATATCATCAGCATAACAATTTGAGTCTGAACCTGAGCTTCAGTGGAAAGTTAAAAAAAAAAACTGACGTGTACAAAGGCCTTAACAAAGTCAGTGTCATGCTTTTATTTATTTTTTTTAACGGGAATAGTGCCCTTATTTTATTTTTTTTTTACTTTTTTGTAGCAAATTTTTCGAAATTGTAAAACTTTATCTTATTTATTTCCAGATTTGAAAAAAATCCCAAATTTTCACAGTGGTCACAGATTTGCCATTAATAGACAGACAGATATGCAGACAGACTGATAGACAAAGAGGCTGTTTACACCTTGCACCAACATATATTTTTGGTGATTGGATCAATTTGAATTTCACACAACCAGTGTTGGGGTAGTTGCTCAAAAAAAGTAATGGCACGCAAGTTAGTAATTACTGCTGTCAAACTGTAATGGGATTACTTTGCACATTATTTTTCAGAAAAAGTCATCTAATCTAATAGCTCTGAGATTGCAGCTAGCAACTTAATTTCCTGTTAATTCCTGATGAATACGTCATCGATTCTGTACGTTTGAATCGAATGAGGCAAACTTTCTGGGAAGTTTGTGCATTTTGTTCAAAATCTTGCTTTTAAAATAATAACTGTAACTTTATGGGTTCTCTTATTTAGACAGTATTGTTGTTATAACAAGTTGTTCTGCATGTGTGTGTTGCATTTATGGAAATAGTTACTATTTATCGAACAAAGTAGTTTTCATTTGTATGGGTAATTAGGATTGCTGGTGAAGGGTGTATATGTAATTTCGTAGCTCATCTGGTAAAGCGAGGTAAAAGAATCTCTAATGTAGTGCATTAGTCAGAGTGTATGCGGTCGTCAGAGGCTTACAAAGTGCAAATTATGCATTTATTGTCAAAGCAAGTTTTATTTTGATCATAGAGGGGAAATATTCCTAATTCAACAGCTGACTGGCTCCAAAGTCATGATTGTTAAACATTTACACTTAACAGCCGTGATTTACTTAATATTCATAAACTTAACGTTTATAACAGAACGTTTATAAAACTTAAAGTTGTGTAACAGAGAATAATATCAGGGAGAAGTGAACTTTGAACTTTTTTCCAAAAACTGGATAACTGTGTAGCCTTATAGTGAACCAGCTTTGCATGGAAAATCAAAGATGTAGAGAAAGGAGATGTAGACCTAGTAAAAACAAAACGGGAATGAATGTAAATTAAAGTCACATTAGTCATATCACAAGTCATTTTACGTTTTTTTGATACATAGATAAGTTGGTGGCAACAGGTACAACAAAATAAACTAAAATAAAACAAAATAGATTAGAAATACTGCTTATAATGATTTGTTATTTGGAATTCAATCATTTTTAAACTGTCCCAAATTCTAATACATGGTAGATAATATATGACAGTGTTAAAGTTCTGTATTTACAGTGGAAAACAATCTAATATGACCACATTAAAAAGGAATGATGCATAATCCAAATATGTGGACCGCATGATTCACAGTAAAGAACTTTCAGTGTATACTGTGTTATGGTTACTGTGAGTAGACACCCAAAAATGTGACTGCATGGACTTTGTGCATGTTTAGATATAAAATCTTCTTTTATACACAGTGGCAACATTATTTATGTTTGAAGCAATGTTTTTAGGATACAGCATGTCTTTTTGCAAAGTAAGTGTATTTTAAACCAAGAATTAAATGGATCCAAACCTAACCCAACCTCAATACTGGCATGCGTATTTTGGGCAATGTTGCTCTTCATTGCTTAATTTTCACAAATGTTCCTGATACAGTAAGTTCCACTGTATCTGCAGAAGTTATGCTACTGTTCATATGCATCTTGTTAGCTTCTTTGACCCAAATTCCATTAAAGACTCTGACTAAGATGATTCCAGCTGAAGTGGTTCAAACTACTGTGGTCCAATTTTGCCCACACCTATATTCAGGTGTGCTGTTTGTAACAGTAGAAAGGGTGAGAGAGAGTGAGAGTGGATTGGAGAAGATAGGCGGGGATGCCTGCTTTACACTTGCCTCTGCTGCTCTGTAGACAGGCAGTTTAAGTACACGTTACCACCTCGTAACAAATCTGTGCTGTGATTTACTGCCATCAGTTGTGTGCTCTGGCCTCCAGGCTAACAGGGTCATCAGGACAGAGCGAACAGGTTCAACAATAAATATCTCTCCATCGCTACAAATTTTACATCGACAGATTTTCTATTGAAAGCCTCGTCGTTTGTTCCTGTGAACTCTGTGATTCCCTGCGTCTCTTATTTGCTGTCTCCCACCCAGTCGCTGACATTCCTCACAGTAATTTACAGCATGGCCGTGAGCACTTTGCTTAATTCCAAGGCCCAAATGAAAGCGTTTGTGGTGTATTGACATAGTTGTGCTGTTAAGCAATGAGGAAGGTAGTGCTTTACAGGCTGGTAATTAGAGGCTGACTGAAGCATAGCTGTGAAAAAATCAGAACAACTCCTCCTATTCGCTGACACCAGAGTTACAGAATGAGGAAAAACTGGAGAAGGAATTATAGAGAAAGAGAGTCACAATCAATCTATCAATCAATCCAGTGAGTCATTTTGAATAGAGAGGGTGTAAGAATAAATAATGCTGTAAGGCCGTCACTATCAATTAAATTTATAATCGAATAATCTACTGAATATTTTGATGAATAATTAATTCTGAGGTTTATTTGTTTGTTTTTTAAGGCCAAATAACAATATGGAGCTATCGATTCAGTAGTGCTGTTAGGTAGGACTGCTGTATAATAATCGATTAATCTACTTTTTTGATGATTGAGTATTCAGAGTTTGTTAAAAAGACCGTAGGATTATAGAGAAAGAAACAACATACATCTGTTAGTCTTTGTCTATTAGTTACTTTTAATAAAGATAAAGGAAAAGAAAAAAGTTCTTTTTAGGGTTGTCAGCATTGATTATATTCAAAATAATTGATTACATTTATTTTGACGATTAATCGAGAGTTCAGAGCTTGTTTAGAAAATGCAATTTTTGGGGTTGTCACTATCAATTCTATTAATAGTTAAGTAATCTGTTGATTATTTTGACAATTAATCGAGTATTGGGAGTTTCTAAAGGCCAAAAATTTACAGAAAAAGAGAGTAACTGTCCTTGATGAGGGCTACCTTTGAACAGGGATACAGGAAAAGATTTAATATTGATTTCATTAGTAGTCAACTGATCTACCAATTATTTGAAGACGATTAATAATTAGTTTTTGAGATTTGTTTTAAAGCTAAACAATAAAAATGAACCTAACTGAACAATAACAAACCATGCACAGACTTTCAAAGATATCAAAATATGTTTCTGGGAAAAAAGATGCAACAAGACTAAAGAAAAAAGTCTTTAAAAAAGACTTTAATAATATACTTTGTGGCCAAAATGCACATATAAGTGTGTGTTTGTCAGGCTCTATTTCTATGCTTTTATGCTTTCTCTGAATATGTACAAATATATATTATTGTCGTGCAGATTCATCGCAAAGGTAAAGTTAACTGCTGATTTGTTATTTTATTTTAATTCCAGTAATGGGGTTTAATCAAGTAATTGTGACAGCCCTGCTGTTATGTTGTTCTGTGTTGTAAGGAAAGAGTATTTATTTGAAAGACTACAGAGAGAAGTAGACCAGTTCCTTAGAAACCAGGACTACAGGAACTTGTGATGATGTGCCGGCAAAAACAAACATCCACCAAAATTAGTCTCCGATAGTAATCCGCCGGTGATAGGAAAACAAGGTGCTCCTGACATGGAAATGTAATAAAACAAAGATTTCTTTTTCTCCAAACTAAACAGGCCAATGCGGGCCTATTCCTACCGCTGAGTTTGAGAGCATCTTGTTAAATATCAGAAAAGCATCGCAATTGAAACTCATTAGCTCTGTTTTCATTTACTTTATGAGATGCATATGAAGTGTACGCTTTCTCTCTCTCTCTCTCTCTCTCTGTCTCTCTCTCTCTCCCTCTCTCCCCCTCTTCCCCTTTTGGCTGATATGTACTCTTCAGCACTGCCAGGCCGTGTGCTGTGTTAACCACCAGAGCAATGCGGGCGTCCAAGAGTTCAGCGCACATGCATTCACACGCGCGTCGAGTGTTTGTTTGTTCTATCTTTCATTATGCCTCTGTTTTGCGGACGGACAGGAATTCACAGTGGTGTGGTCGCACTCAGGGAGCAGTTATAAGGGCCAATTATGAGGAAAAAGGAGGGAAAGAAAGCAGAGAGAGAGAGAGAGTTGTCCCCCCCCTCTCTTTCTCTTGTTCGTTCTTTTTCTTGACAGCATTAAGTTCTATTCTGTACTTTTCTGTTGTGTTATTTTCTAAAACTCAAGCGCTTTTCCTCTCCCCCTGCTGAACATCCTACTCTGTGTGGCCAATTAGAGCTCCCCATGTGAGTGTATGATTAACTGTCACTGTGTTTCATGGTTATATTGCGAGAGAGAAAGAGAAAGAGGCAATACAGAACACGTTGGGGTATTCCACGTGTTCAACAAGGACATCACAATCAAATCTCTTCCTCCTTCCAAAAGCCCAACAGGATAGTCAACATACATTTAAGGTCTCCAAATCTACACAGTGTAACATTAGCACTGCTATGCTGCAACTAGTTAGCTAGTCGCTTATAAACTGTTGAATTTGTCAGTGCAGGCTTTATACAATCGGTACAAAATCATTACAACATTTGCTTTAAGACTTCTTTATGCAGTTTCTCACACTGTATAAATAATGTATAAAATGGACAAAAGTATAAACAAAAGTAAGGCTTCACAGTGGCTACAACTGCCATTTCAGCTATTAAACATTTATATAGGCAAAAATATGCCAGACACCACATAAGCAAGCTTGAGGTTACCTTGAAGCTCAGCCTCAGTATAAAGCAAGTGTGTGATGTTTTAGGCCTGCAGTTTGTACAATGCTAACAAGTGGCTTTAAGCCTAAATTAGCCTCATAGCTTCTGTGCAGAGTGAAAGAAGCAAACTTCAGACACCACACATCTAGGTTAACTGAGTACGTTTGTGCTAAGAAGAAAATGGTGTAAATTTGATTTTTCATTTAGCAAAAAAACATGGCACTCTTCATTAAATAAAAGGCTTTATTATAGCATGGCTATAAAAAAAATCTCTCAACACGTTTCGGCTTGTGCCTTCATCAGGGAGAGTCCCAAAGCAAAC
This sequence comes from Piaractus mesopotamicus, assembly GCA_023558415.1. NCBI lineage: Eukaryota > Metazoa > Chordata > Actinopteri > Characiformes > Serrasalmidae > Piaractus > Piaractus mesopotamicus. Next base: position 7,404 of record JAILXH010180804.1, on the reverse strand, counting down.
TCTACACAGGCGCTCTAAATACTTTCAGTTGATTAGTCACGTCTTTGGATGTCCAAGTGACTCACAGATATTAAAATTGCATACAACAGTATGAAAACAAACAAAAAAGTTGCGCGCTGGAGTGACTAATAAAGCAGAGCATTTCAGCGATTGTTTCATTTTCAACTCTAAGTGACTCATGAGTGAAAAATGTGGCAGTTGTGTATTTTGTAAGCAGCAGAAAGTTGAAGAGTGATACTCACATTTTACATTTAGATATGAGGTTTTCACTGTCCGCTCTAAAATAATTCTACACTGCAAATATCAGATTTCTTTATGATTTCTTATGAGAGTGGTGGAAGTACAACCCGATCCATTAAAAACTGCCTGAATCAGCTCCAATCCAGATTTTTTAGATCGTACTGGTACATCCCTAATTTATGGTTGTTCTTGTCAAAGGCAAATCTTCACTGAGTGATTTGTTGATGCCTGCGTCCACTGCTGTGTTAGTACAGTGCTAATGGTCTGTATTGACCAGGAGCCATCTTATCTCTGTTAGATTGATCTTGTCATGGACTACACTCACTCAAATCCACATCTTTGCTTCAAGCTGAAAACAGGACATCATTTGTCAGATGAGACTTTATAACCGTTCGCACCCCTTCCCAAGGCTTCGGGCAGCCATGCCGGAGTCTCAGAGTGAGTGACAGTTGAGAAAACAAGCTCTTTGGAGGGTGGACATATCTGTTTACAGATCACTCCAGGCCCCACACTGCCCACCCCCCACATACACACACTTCACCCATCCCAGCTTTCGTGTCGCTGTCTGTTCCCCAAACTTACGAGTCCCCTTCAAATTACTGTTGACACTGTGGAGAAGCAGCTAATGGCGGTGTGTAATGGCTTCTGATGACAAACTCCATGCTTGGAGAACCATGTAATCTCCCCACAATTAATTAAAGTACGTCCTGTTTCCCCCCCTCGCACACACACTCACACCCTCCTTCTCCTTCTTCCCTCGCTCCCTCCCTCCTTCGCTCCCTAACCAGATGCCACCAAATGACTGGAATAGTATTGCTGTCAAAAGTAAAAAATGAAGACCCGGCCCGTTAACAAAGAGAGAGGTGCTCAGAGACCCAGATGTGCCGTTCTCGCTACGTTAGCATCGCAATGGATGCGAGGGGTCTTGTGCTCTGCAACATCTGTAGCTAGGCAGCAGTAATTACCACGGCAACCCCCAGCAGCACAACAGTCTGTCAACAAGAATATAGTGTGTGTGATAGTGTGCATCTATTGCTTAATTCTGCCAGTCTTTTTAACTTGATAGCATGCACTGCTCCAGCGCTAATACAAAATTCAGCTAGCATACATTAGCATTATTGTAAATAGTTAGCTGTTAGCTCACAAAACACTGAATTTGCCAGTGTAGCCTACAAAACATCTGTGCCGAATTAACATTTGGTTTAAAGGAAAATGTGGCGGTTTCAAGATGGCTGCTCATCCTTTCTAGCTGAGCTACTTTTGACATTTGTGTAGTAAAAATGTGTCATACAGTGTCAGAAACTACAGATCTGTTTACAATTATTAAACAGCTTTGACGCAAGCGTGTGATGATTTAGGCATGCAGTTTGCACTATGCTAACAAGTGGCTACAAGCATACATCATTTGTTAGCTACATTAGCCTAACTCCAGTGCAACACTAAAGAAGCAAACTTTAGACACCGAACATTTCATGGCTGACTAAATACATTTTGGCTAAGCGGAAAACTGGATAAATTTAATTTTGGTTTCTTTAAAGGCCATAAGTCCTCAGTAATAAGTCATAAATAAACCGCTGGTCTGGTGCTGGTTTACAAAAATGTGGTTTCTGACACATCTGTAAAAATAAACAAACATATGGACAAAATTCAGGTTTCAATACGGCAGCTCTTCCTCTTTTTAGTTAAGCTGCTGTTGCCATTTGTGTTGTAAAATGTGTCATACAGTGTCAGAAACCACATAAGCAAGTCTTGTTGCAATGATTAAACAGCTTTGACGCAAGCGTGTGATGATTTAGGCATGCAGTTTGCACTATGCTAACAAGTGGCTACAAGTGCACATTATTTGTTAGCTACATTAGCCTAACTCCAGTGCAACACTAAAGAAGCAAACTTCAGACACCGAACATTTCATGGCTGACTGAGTGCATTTTGAGTAAGCGGAAAACTGGGTGAATTTATTTTTTAAATTTCTTTAAAAGGGATAAGTAATAATTAAACTGCTGGTCTGGTGCTGATTTAACTGGATGTTTAACATGGTCACCCAGCACATCAGCATCCAAACCCAGCTTTGTGATCAGCATAACAGCTTCCATTCCTGTTCACCAGCATACCAGCATCCAAAACACATATACTTTTTTTTTCTGGTGACCAGCTATGCTGGACTATGCTGTTTTTTCTAGCAGGGATGAACTGTGTTCCACTGGCATTTATCTTACCGGAATCCACATTGATTACATTGATTTTATTACTTATACAGCTGTTAGCATATTTGGCCCCTTTGTTGTTTAGCCAAAAATTTCTAACCACTAAAGCTGGTATTGTGTGAGGACACTAACCACTGCTGCCCTTTTTCTAACCTTTACGAGCCCACTGAATCTCCTTTATTTCTTATTTATTTTTTTTATTTTAGATTGTTTTCTCTCTTTACTTTTCTTCTTTTCTTCCACTGTGATATCGATCCAGAAGTTGGGAGAGCAATTAAGCTCGTTTTGGAGATAATTCCTCCATCTTGGCTTATTTTTGTAAGTAAATGAGAAATTCTCCATGCTTTGTGTAAGTTTTGATAGGAGCTATCAGTCTGAAGTTGCCTTTGCCATTGATTTGATTAAGGGCATTATGCATTGTCTAATGAGTTTTACACTTGGCTGGGTGAAGAAGAATCGCCGGAGCAGTTTCTGACCCAGAAATCTCGCACTCATGCTCTGCTCTTCATCTAACCCCCCTCCCAACCCTCCTCCTCACTTCATCCTCTTCTTCCTCCTTTCTCAAATAAACCTGCTCCCGCACAAAACAAACAAGACACCAGGAAATCAATGGAGCCCTTTATTTGGAAACTTATTTGTTTTTTCCTCTCTCCAAATTGATTCTCGTACTTCGGTTTTTGCTTTAATTTCCATTTGCCATGAGTGTTCGATAAATACCGGCGCAGCGAATATGAAGATTAGACGCTCGCTTTACGCAAGGACTCGCTGCGAAAACAATAAATTTGCCACACTGCAAATTGTCTCGCAATTAAAGGGTGTTGTCTGTAATTTTATTCATTTATTTGCTTATTTATTTATTTATATATTTATTTCTTTCCCCCTGACGTTTGGCTTTTATATTGTCCTTGGTTAGATGGGTGTCTCTTACCTGAATGCGTTTGGAAACATCAGCATATAAAAGATGGGTTGAATATGCTGGGCAAGAATATTGCCCTCCTCTGCGGGACCAATCCGTCTTGCTTAGAGAGGCAATCTTAGGTGGAGTAGATATAAACTAATATTTGTGTATCACCTCAGTCAGACAATACAAAGACGGGGGTGATTTTTCATCTCTTTATGCATACAGGGAAATATGAAGGATTGCAGTTTAGGAATATTTATTTATTTATTTCCCGGGTTTGCGAGATTGGCGGCTAAAGCGGCGGTCGCCGTGGCGCCCAGGGCCACTTCTGGTGCCACGGCAACCGGAGGAAGAGTGATGAGAGTATTATGCTCGCTTGTCACCCCACTGTGACACACACACATACACACACACATGCACACTGCGCAAGCAGTCTCACACAGATTAACACATACACAGACACTTACTCTCACTCTCTCGCTATGATTGACAACCCGGCCTGACATAATTCTCTCTGTCATCTCTCTCTCCGGCCTCTTTATTGCTGCCCGCTGTGGTTGAGCCTTCGGAGCAAGGGAGAGATAAATCTGTTATTTATCACCTCCCCTCCCTCCTTCCACCCCTCCTTCCCCTCCTCCCTCTCTCCTCCGCTAACAGACCGTCTTATGGGGGTAATCTGCCTGCGTTAGCCAGCTAGCCTATTCATCACCACGAGCAGACCCACAGGGGTCACGCTGCTCATCTCTCCCCAGCCGTGGCACGCTGAGGCCAGGCAGCTCAGGCAGCTCAGGATCAGGCTGTGGACAAACAGAAGGCGGCTCACAGCAATAAGGCGGCATTAGGCCCGGATTGACACGCACGCGCCAGGTCTTCGCTCCCATGATTAGATCTCATATTAGCGGTTAGCGTGCGGCTAACTCTCGAAAGCTCCCCTCTGTTCACAGAGTAAGCCCTTAGACTTATTGAGTACACATCGATGTCCATGGCCTGTCTCTAAAGCGTGTGCGAGAGAGAGAGACAACAACCAATACTAAGCGAATCACACCTTCTATAGATGGTTCATTCGGTTCTTCCAAGGCCATGCGTTGTTTTATTGAGTCTGTGAAAGTAAGCCCGCCTTTAAAACTTACTAAAATATACGAACAGTTGGTTCAGAAGCATGTGTGATAGGATCGCATATTAGCTGTTAGCATGTGGCTAACACTCAAAGCCCCCACCTGTACACAGAATATACATTTATTTAGTACACAGAGTGTGTGTAACGGAGAGAGGGAGAGAGGG